>JAEIFX010000170.1:0-29560 GCA_018904325.1 Drosophila murphyi
GATGATTGGCCATTAATACAATATATAATTTTAGATGAGTCTGAAGTCATTTTGTTTAAATGCAGTTTTGTTTCAAAAATCGAGCAAATTCTAAAAATACCTTCATATTTTAAGTGGGGCCATTTTTGACGGAGATATGGCCATTAATACAATATATAATTTTAGATGAGTCTGAAGTCATTTTCTTTAAATGCAGTTTTGTTTCAAAAAATCGAGCAAATTCTAAAAATACCTTCATATTTTAAGTGGGGCCATTTTTGACGGAGATATGGCCATTAATACAATATATAATTTTAGATGAGTCTGAAGTCATTTTCTTTAAATGCAGTTTTGTTTCAAAAAATCGAGCAAATTCTAAAAATACCTTCATATTTAATATGGGGCCATTTTTGACGGAGATATGGCCATTAATACAATATATAATTTTAGATGAGTCTGAAGTCATTTTCTTTAAATGCAGTTTTGTTTAAAAATCGAGCAAATTCTAAAAATACCTTCATATTTGAAGTGGGGCCATTTTTGACGGAGATATGGCCATTAATACAATATATAATTTTAGATGAGTCTGAAGTCATTTTCTTTTAAATGCAGTTTTGTTTCAAAAATCGAGCAAATTCTAAAAATACCTTCATATTTTAAGTGGGGCCATTTTTGACGGAGATATGGCCATTAATACAATATATAATTTTAGATGAGTCTGAAGTCATTTTCTTTAAATGCAGTTTTGTTTTCAAAAATCGAGCAAATTCTAAAAGTAACTTCATATTTTAAGTGGGGCCATTTTTGACGGAGATATGGCCATTAATACAATATATAATTTTAGATGAGTCTGAAGTCATTTTCTTTAAATGCAGTTTTGTTTCAAAAATCGAGCAAATTCTAAAAATAACTTCATATTTGAAGTGGGGCCATTTTTGACGGAGATATGGCCATTAATACAATATATAATTTTAGATGAGTCTGAAGTCATTTTCTTTAAATGCAGTTTTGTTTCAAAAATCGAGCAAATTCTAAAAATACCTTCATATTTTAAGTGGGGCCATTTTTGACGGAGATATGGCCATTAATACAATATATAATTTTAGATGAGTCTGAAGTCATTTTCTTTAAATGCAGTTTTGTTTCAAAAATCGAGCAAATTTCTAAAAATACCTTCATATTTTAAGTGGGGCCATTTTTGACGGAGATATGGCCATTAATACAATATATAATTTTAGATGAGTCTGAAGTCATTTTCTTTAAATGCAGTTTTGTTTCAAAAATCGAGCAATTTCTAAAAATAACTTCATATTTGAAGTGGGGCCATTTTTGACGGAGATATGGCCATTAATACAATATATAATTTTAGATGAGTCTGAAGTCATTTTTTTTAAATGCAGTTTTGTTTCAAAAATCGAGCAAATTCTAAAAATACCTTCATATTTTAAGTGGGGCCATTTTTGACGGAGATATGGCCATTAATACAATATATAATTTTAGATGAGTCTGAAGTCATTTTCTTTAAATGCAGTTTTGTTTCAAAAATCGAGCAATTTCTAAAAATACCTTCATATTTTAAGTGGGGCCATTTTTGACGGAGATATGGCCATTAATACAATATATAATTTTAGATGAGTCTGAAGTCATTTTCTTTAAATGCAGTTTTGTTTCAAAAATCGAGCAAATTCTAAAAATACCTTCATATTTTAAGTGGGGCCATTTTTGACGGAGATATGGCCATTAATACAATATATAATTTTAGATGAGTCTGAAGTCATTTTCTTTAAATGCAGTTTTGTTTCAAAAATCGAGCAAATTCTAAAAATACCTTCATATTTTGAAGTGGGGCCATTTTTGACGGAGATATGGCCATTAATACAATATATAATTTTAGATGAGTCTGAAGTCATTTTCTTTAAATGCAGTTTTGTTTCAAAAATCGAGCAAATTCTAAAAATACCTTCATATTTTAAGTGGGGCCATTTTTGACGGAGATATGGCCATTAATACAATATATAATTTTAGATGAGTCTGAAGTCATTTTCTTTAAATGCAGTTTTGTTTCAAAAATCGAGCAAATTCTAAAAATACCTTCATATTTGAAGTGGGGCCATTTTTGACGGAGATATGGCCATTAATACAATATATAATTTTAGATGAGTCTGAAGTCATTTTCTTTAAATGCAGTTTTGTTTCAAAAATCGAGCAAATTCTAAAAATACCTTCATATTTTAAGTGGGGCCATTTTTGACGGAGATATGGCCATTAATACAATATATAATTTTAGATGAGTCTGAAGTCATTTTCTTTAAATGCAGTTTTGTTTCAAAAATCGAGCAAATTCTAAAAATACCTTCATATTTGAAGTGGGGCCATTTTTGACGGAGATATGGCCATTAATACAATATATAATTTTAGATGAGTCTGAAGTCATTTTCTTTAAATGCAGTTTTGTTTCAAAAATCGAGCAAATTCTAAAAATACCTTCATATTTTAAGTGGGGCCATTTTTGACGGAGATATGGCCATTAATACAATATATAATTTTAGATGAGTCTGAAGTCATTTTCTTTAAATGCAGTTTTGTTTCAAAAATCGAGCAAATTCTAAAAATACCTTCATATTTTAAGTGGGGCCATTTTTGACGGAGATATGGCCATTAATACAATATATAATTTTAGATGAGTCTGAAGTCATTTTCTTTAAATGCAGTTTTGTTTCAAAAATCGAGCAAATTCTAAAAATAACTTCATATTTTAAGTGGGGCCATTTTTGACGGAGATATGGCCATTAATACAATATATAATTTTAGATGAGTCTGAAGTCATTTTCTTTAAATGCAGTTTTGTTTCAAAAATCGAGCAAATTCTAAAAATACCTTCATATTTTAAGTGGGGCCATTTTTGACGGAGATATGGCCATTAATACAATATATAATTTTAGATGAGTCTGAAGTCATTTTCTTTAAATGCAGTTTTGTTTCAAAAAATCGAGCAAATTCTAAAAATACCTTCATATTTTAAGTGGGGCCATTTTTGACGGAGATATGGCCATTAATACAATATATAATTTTAGATGAGTCTGAAGTCATTTTCTTTAAATGCAGTTTTGTTTCAAAAATCGAGCAAATTCTAAAAATACCTTCATATTTTAAGTGGGGCCATTTTTGACGGAGATATGGCCATTAATACAATATATAATTTTAGATGAGTCTGAAGTCATTTTTTTTAAATGCAGTTTTGTTTCAAAAATCGAGCAAATTCTAAAAATACCTTCATATTTTAAGTGGGGCCATTTTTGACGGAGATATGGCCATTAATACAATATATAATTTTAGATGAGTCTGAAGTCATTTTCTTTAAATGCAGTTTTGTTTCAAAAATCGAGCAAATTCTAAAAAATACCTTCATATTTTAAGTGGGGCCATTTTTGACGGAGATATGGCCATTAATACAATATATAATTTTAGATGAGTCTGAAGTCATTTTCTTTAAATGCAGTTTTGTTTCAAAAATCGAGCAAATTCTAAAAATACCTTCATATTTTAAGTGGGGCCATTTTTGACGGAGATATGGCCATTAATACAATATATAATTTTAGATGAGTCTGAAGTCATTTTGTTTAAATGCAGTTTTGTTTCAAAAATCGAGCAAATTCTAAAAATACCTTCATATTTTAAGTGGGGCCATTTTTGACGGAGATATGGCCATTAATACAATATATAATTTTAGATGAGTCTGAAGTCATTTTCTTTAAATGCAGTTTTGTTTCAAAAATCGAGCAAATTCTAAAAAATACCTTCATATTTGAAGTGGGGCCATTTTTGACGGAGATATGGCCATTAATACAATATATAATTTTAGATGAGTCTGAAGTCATTTTCTTTAAATGCAGTTTTGTTTCAAAAATCGAGCAAATTCTAAAAATACCTTCATATTTTAAGTGGGGCCATTTTTGACGGAGATATGGCCATTAATACAATATATAATTTTAGATGAGTCTGAAGTCATTTTCTTTAAATGCAGTTTTGTTTCAAAAATCGAGCAAATTCTAAAAATAACTTCATATTTTAAGTGGGGCCATTTTTGACGGAGATATGGCCATTAATACAATATATAATTTTAGATGAGTCTGAAGATCATTTTCTTTAAATGCAGTTTTGTTTCAAAAATCGAGCAAATTCTAAAAATAACTTCATATTTGAAGTGGGGCCATTTTTGACGGAGATATGGCCATTAATACAATATATAATTTTAGATGAGTCTGAAGTCATTTTCTTTAAATGCAGTTTTGTTTCAAAAATCGAGCAAATTCTAAAAATACCTTCATATTTTAAGTGGGCCCATTTTTGACGGAGATATGGCCATTAATATAATATATAATTTTAGATGAGTCTGAAGTCATTTTCTTTAAATGCAGTTTTGTTTAAAAAATCGAGCAAATTCTAAAAATACCTCCATATTTTAAGTGGGGCCATTTTTGACGGAGATATGGCCATTAATACAATATATAATTTTAGATGAGTCTGAAGACATTTTCTTTAAATGCAGTTTTGTTTAAAAAATCGAGCAATTTCTAAAAGTAACTCCATATTTGAAGTGGGGCCATTTTTGACGGAGATATGGCCATTAATACAATATATAATTTTAAATGAGTCTGAAGTCATTTTGTTTAAATGAAGTTTTGTTTAAAAAATCGAGCAAATTCTAAAAATACCTTCATATTTGAAGTGGGGCCATTTTTGACAGAGATATGGCTATTAATATAATATATAATTTTAGATGAGTCTGAAGTCATTTTCTTTAAATGCAGTTTTGTTTCAAAAATCGAGCAATTTTCAAAAGTAACTTCATATTTGAAGTGGAGCTATTTTTGACGAGGATATGGCCATTAATACAATATATAATTTTAGATGAGTCTGAAGACATTTTCTTTAAATGCAGTTTTGTTTCAAAAATCGAGCAAATTCTAAAAATACATTCATATTTTAAGTGGGGCCATTTTTGACGGAGATATGGTCATTATTACAATATATAATTTTAGATCAGTCCCAAGTCATTTTGTTTTAATGCAGTTTTGTTTCAAAAATCGAGCAAAGTCTAAAAAATAACTTCATTATTGGAGTGGAGCCATTTTTGATGGAGATATAGCCATTAATACAATATATAATTTTAGATGAGTCTGAAGTCATTTTCTTTAAATTCAGTTTTGTTTCAAAAATCGAGCAAATTCTAACAATACCTTCATATTTCAAGTGGGGCCATTTTTGAAGGAGATATGGCCATTAATACAATATATAATTTTAGAAGAGTCTGAAGACATTTTCTTTAAATGCAGTTTTGTTTAAAAAATCGAGCAATTTCTAAAAGTAGCTTCAGAATTTAAGTGGGGCCATTTTTGACGGAGATATGGCCATTAATACAATATATAATTTTAGATGAGTCTGAAGTCATTTTGTTTTAATGCAGTTTTGTTTCAAAAATAGAGCAAATTCTAAAAAATACCTTCATATTTGAAGTGGGCCATTTTTGACGGAGATATGGTCATTAATACAATATATAATTTTAGATGAGTCTGAAGACATTTTCTTTAAATGCAGTTTTGTTTCAAAAATAGAGCAAATTCTAAAAAATACCTTCATATTTGAAGTTGGCCATTTTTGACGGAGATATGGCCATTAATACAATATATAATTTTAAATGAGTCTGAAGACATTTTCTTTAAATGCAGTTTTGTTTCAAAAATCGAGCAATTTCTAAAAGTAGCTTCAGAATTTAAGTGGGGCCATTTTTGACGGAGATATGGCCATTAATACAATATATAATTTTAGATGAGTCTGAAGTCATTTTGTTTTAATGCAGTTTTGTTTCAAAAATCGAGCAAATTCTAAAAATACCTTCATATTTTAAGTGGGGCCATTTTTGACGGAGATATGGCCATTAATACAATATATAATTTTAGATGAGTCTGAAGTCATTTTGTTTAAATGCAGTTTTGTTTCAAAAATCGAGCAAATTCTAAAAATAACTTCATATTTTGAAGTGGGGCCATTTTTGACGGAGATATGGCCATTAATACAATATATAATTTTAGATGAGTCTGAAGTCATTTTCTTTAAATGCAGTTTTGTTTCAAAAATCGAGCAAATTCTAAAAATACCTTCATATTTTAAGTGGGGCCATTTTTGACGGAGATATGGCCATTAATACAATATATAATTTTAGATGAGTCTGAAGTCATTTTCTTTAAATGCAGTTTTGTTTCAAAAATCGAGCAAATTCTAAAAATAACTTCATATTTTGAAGTGGGGCCATTTTTGACGGAGATATGGCCATTAATACAATATATAATTTTAGATGAGTCTGAAGTCATTTTCTTTAAATGCAGTTTTGTTTCAAAAATCGAGCAAATTCTAAAAATACCTTCATATTTTAAGTGGGGCCATTTTTGACGGAGATATGGCCATTAATACAATATATAATTTTAGATGAGTCTGAAGTCATTTTCTTTAAATGCAGTTTTGTTTCAAAAATCGAGCAAATTCTAAAAATACCTTCATATTTTAAGTGGGGCCATTTTTGACGGAGATATGGCCATTAATACAATATATAATTTTAGATGAGTCTGAAGTCATTTTCTTTAAATGCAGTTTTGTTTCAAAAATCGAGCAAATTCTAAAAATACCTTCATATTTTAAGTGGGGCCATTTTTGACGGAGATATGGCCATTAATACAATATATAATTTTAGATGAGTCTGAAGTCATTTTCTTTAAATGCAGTTTTGTTTCAAAAATCGAGCAAATTCTAAAAATACCTTCATATTTTAAGTGGGGCCATTTTTGACGGAGATATGGCCATTAATACAATATATAATTTTAGATGAGTCTGAAGTCATTTTCTTTAAATGCAGTTTTGTTTCAAAAATCGAGCAAATTCTAAAAATACCTTCATATTTTAAGTGGGGCCATTTTTGACGGAGATATGGCCATTAATACAATATATAATTTTAGATGAGTCTGAAGTCATTTTCTTTAAATGCAGTTTTGTTTCAAAAATCGAGCAATTTCTAAAAATAACTTCATATTTTAAGTGGGGCCATTTTTGACGGAGATATGGCCATTAATACAATATATAATTTTAGATGAGTCTGAAGTCATTTTGTTTTAAATGCAGTTTTGTTTCAAAAATCGAGCAAATTCTAAAAAGTACCTTCATATTTTAAGTGGAGCCATTTTTGACGGAGATATGGCCATTAATACAATAGTATAATTTTAGATGAGTCTGAAGTCATTTTGTTTAAATGCAGTTTTGTTTAAAAAATCGAGCAAATTCTAAAAATACCTTCATATTTGAAGTGGGGCCATTTTTGACGGAGATATGGCCATTAATACAATATATAATTTTAGATGAGTCTGAAGTCATTTTCTTTAAATGCAGTTTTGTTTCAAAAATCGAGCAAATTCTAAAAATACCTTCATATTTTAAGTGGGGCCTTTTTTTAATATTTTATATCTATTTTTAATTTTTGTTTAAAAATCGCAATAAATATTTTTCCATTTTTTGACGGAGATATGGCCATTAATACAATATATAATTTTAGATGAGTCTGAAGACATTTTCTTTAAATGCAGTTTTGTTTCAAAAATCGGGTTCTAAAAATACTTCATATTTTAATTGGCATTTTTACAATTGATAATTTTGATGGTTTTTAAATGCAGTTTTGTTTCAAAAAATCGAGCAAATTCTAAAAATACCTTCATATTTTAAGTGGGGCCATTTTTGACGGAGATATGGCCATTAATACAATATATAATTTTAGATGAGTCTGAAGTCATTTTCTTTAAATGCAGTTTTGTTTCAAAAATCGAGCAAATTCTAAAAATACCTTCATATTTTAAGTGGGGCCATTTTTGACGGAGATATGGCCATTAATACAATATATAATTTTAGATGAGTCTGAAGTCATTTTCTTTAAATGCAGTTTTGTTTCAAAAATCGAGCAAATTCTAAAAATACCTTCATATTTTAAGTGGGGCCATTTTTGACGGAGATATGGCCATTAATACAATATATAATTTTAGATGAGTCTGAAGTCATTTTCTTTAAATGCAGTTTTGTTTCAAAAATCGAGCAAATTCTAAAAATACCTTCATATTTTAAGTGGGGCCATTTTTGACGGAGATATGGCCATTAATACAATATATAATTTTAGATGAGTCTGAAGTCATTTTCTTTAAATGCAGTTTTGTTTCAAAAATCGAGCAAATTCTAAAAATACCTTCATATTTTAAGTGGGGCCATTTTTGACGGAGATATGGCCATTAATACAATATATAATTTTAGATGAGTCTGAAGTCATTTTCTTTAAATGCAGTTTTGTTTCAAAAATCGAGCAAATTCTAAAAATAACTTCATATTTTAAGTGGGGCCATTTTTGACGGAGATATGGCCATTAATACAATATATAATTTTAGATGAGTCTGAAGTCATTTTCTTTAAATGCAGTTTTGTTTCAAAAAATCGAGCAAATTCTAAAAATACCTTCATATTTTAAGTGGGGCCATTTTTGACGGAGATATGGCCATTAATACAATATATAATTTTAGATGAGTCTGAAGTCATTTTCTTTAAATGCAGTTTTGTTTAAAAAATCGAGCAATTTCTAAAAATAACTTCATATTTTAAGTGGGGCCATTTTTGACGGAGATATGGCCATTAATACAATATATAATTTTAGATGAGTCTGAAGTCATTTTGTTTAAATGCAGTTTTGTTTCAAAAATCGAGCAAATTCTAAAAATACCTTCATATTTTAAGTGGGGCCATTTTTGACGGAGATATGGCCATTAATACAATATATAATTTTAGATGAGTCTGAAGTCATTTTCTTTAAATGCAGTTTTGTTTCAAAAATCGAGCAAATTCTAAAAATACCTTCATATTTTAAGTGGGGCCATTTTTGACGGAGATATGGCCATTAATACAATATATAATTTTAGATGAGTCTGAAGTCATTTTCTTTAAATGCAGTTTTGTTTCAAAAATCGAGCAAATTCTAAAAATACCTTCATATTTTAAGTGGGGCCATTTTTGACGGAGATATGGCCATTAATACAATATATAATTTTAGATGAGTCTGAAGTCATTTTCTTTAAATGCAGTTTTGTTTCAAAAAATCGAGCAAATTCTAAAAATAACTTCATATTTTAAGTGGGGCCATTTTTGACGGAGATATGGCCATTAATACAATATATAATTTTAGATGAGTCTGAAGTCATTTTCTTTAAATGCAGTTTTGTTTCAAAAATCGAGCAATTTCTAAAAAGTAACTTCATATTTTAAGTGGGGCCATTTTTGACGGAGATATGGCCATTAATACAATATATAATTTTAGATGAGTCTGAAGTCATTTTGTTTTAAATGCAGTTTTGTTTCAAAAATCGAGCAAATTCTAAAAATACCTTCATATTTTAAGTGGGGCCATTTTTGACGGAGATATGGCCATTAATACAATATATAATTTTAGATGAGTCTGAAGTCATTTTCTTTTAAATGCAGTTTTGTTTCAAAAAATCGAGCAAATTCTAAAAATACCTTCATATTTTAAGTGGGGCCATTTTTTGACGGAGATATGGCCATTAATACAATATATAATTTTAGATGAGTCTGAAGTCATTTTCTTTAAATGCAGTTTTGTTTCAAAAATCGAGCAAATTCTAAAAATAACCTTCATATTTTAAGTGGGGCCATTTTTGACGGAGATATGGCCATTAATACAATATATAATTTTAGATGAGTCTGAAGTCATTTTCTTTAAATGCAGTTTTGTTTCAAAAATCGAGCAAATTCTAAAAATAACTTCATATTTTGAAGTGGGGCCATTTTTGACGGAGATATGGCCATTAATACAATATATAATTTTAGATGAGTCTGAAGTCATTTTGTTTAAATGCAGTTTTGTTTCAAAAAATCGAGCAAATTCTAAAAATACTCTTTTTCATATTTTTTAGCATATTATTTTATGTTATTTTTTTAATTTTTGGGGCCATTTTTGACGGAGATATGGCCATTAATACAATATATAATTTTAGATGAGTCTGAAGTCATTTTTTTAAATGCGTTTAATAATTTATTTTTGCTTAGTCTGATTTTCTTTAAATGCAGTTTTGTTTCAAAAAATCGAGCAAATTCTAAAAATACCTTCATATTTGAAGTGGGGCCATTTTTGACGGAGATATGGCCATTAATACAATATATAATTTTAGATGAGTCTGAAGTCATTTTCTTTAAATGCAGTTTTGTTTCAAAAAATCGAGCAAATTCTAAAAATAACTTCATATTTTAAGTGGGGCCATTTTTGACGGAGATATGGCCATTAATACAATATATAATTTTAGATGAGTCTGAAGTCATTTTTTTTAAATGCAGTTTTGTTTCAAAAATCGAGCAAATTCTAAAAATACCTTCATATTTTAAGTGGGGCCATTTTTGACGGAGATATGGCCATTAATACAATATATAATTTTAGATGAGTCTGAAGTCATTTTCTTTAAATGCAGTTTTGTTTCAAAAATCGAGCAAATTTCTAAAAATACCTTCATATTGTTTATTTACGGAGATATGGCCATTAATACAATATATAATTTTAGATGAGTCTGAAGTCATTTTCTTTAAATGCAGTTTTGTTTCAAAAATCGAGCAAATTCTAAAAATACCTTCATATTTTAAGTGGGGCCATTTTTGACGGAGATATGGCCATTAATACAATATATAATTTTAGATGAGTCTGAAGTCATTTTCTTTAAATGCAGTTTTGTTTCAAAAATCGAGCAATTTCTAAAAGTAACTTCATATTTTATGTGGGGCCATTTTGGTATGGCCATTAATATATATTTTTGATATTTTAAGTGGGGTTTTTGACGGAGATATGCCATTAATACAATATATAATTTTAGATGAGTCTGAAGTCATTTTCTTTAAATGCAGTTTTGTTTCAAAAATCGAGCAAATTCTAAAAATACCTTCATATTTTAAGTGGGGCCATTTTTGACGGAGATATGGCCATTAATACAATATATAATTTTAGATGAGTCTGAAGTCATTTTCTTTAAATGCAGTTTTGTTTCAAAAAATCGAGCAAATTTCTAAAAATACCTTCATATTTTGAAGTGGGGCCATTTTTGACGGAGATATGGCCATTAATACAATATATAATTTTAGATGAGTCTGAAGACATTTTCTTTAAATGCAGTTTTGTTTCAAAAATCGAGCAAATTTCTAAAAAGTACCTTCATATTTGAAGTGGGGCCATTTTTGACGGAGATATGGCCATTAATACAATATATAATTTTAGATGAGTCTGAAGTCATTTTCTTTAAATGCAGTTTTGTTTCAAAAATCGAGCAAATTTCTAAAAAGTAACTTCATATTTTAAGTGGGGCCATTTTTGACGGAGATATGGCCATTAATACAATATATAATTTTAGATGAGTCTGAAGTCATTTTTTTTAAATGCAGTTTTGTTTCAAAAAATCGAGCAAATTCTAAAAATAACTTCATATTTTGAAGTGGGGCCATTTTTGACGGAGATATGGCCATTAATACAATATATAATTTTAGATGAGTCTGAAGTCATTTTCTTTAAATGCAGTTTTGTTTCAAAAATCGAGCAAATTCTAAAAATACCTTCATATTTTAAGTGGGGCCATTTTTGACGGAGATATGGCCATTAATACAATATATAATTTTAGATGAGTCTGAAGTCATTTTCTTTAAATGCAGTTTTGTTTCAAAAAATCGAGCAAATTCTAAAAATACCTTCATATTTTAAGTGGGGCCATTTTTGACGGAGATATGGCCATTAATACAATATATAATTTTAGATGAGTCTGAAGTCATTTTCTTTAAATGCAGTTTTGTTTCAAAAAATCGAGCAAATTCTAAAAATACCTTCATATTTTAAGTGGGGCCATTTTTGACGGAGATATGGCCATTAATACAATATATAATTTTAGATGAGTCTGAAGTCATTTTCTTTAAATGCAGTTTTGTTTCAAAAATCGAGCAATTTCTAAAAAGTACCTTCATATTTGAAGTGGGGCCATTTTTTGACGGAGATATGGCCATTAATACAATATATAATTTTAGATGAGTCTGAAGACATTTTCTTTAAATGCAGTTTTGTTTCAAAAATCGAGCAAATTCTAAAAATACCTTCATATTTTAAGTGGGGCCATTTTTGACGGAGATATGGCCATTAATACAATATATAATTTTAGATGAGTCTGAAGTCATTTTCTTTAAATGCAGTTTTGTTTCAAAAAATCGAGCAAATTCTAAAAATAACTTCATATTTGAAGTGGGGCCATTTTTTGACGGAGATATGGCCATTAATACAATATATAATTTTAGATGAGTCTGAAGTCATTTTCTTTAAATGCAGTTTTGTTTCAAAAATCGAGCAAATTCTAAAAATACCTTCATATTTTGAAGTGGGGCCATTTTTGACGGAGATATGGCCATTAATACAATATATAATTTTAGATGAGTCTGAAGTCATTTTCTTTAAATGCAGTTTTGTTTCAAAAAATCGAGCAAATTCTAAAAATACCTTCATATTTTAAGTGGGGCCATTTTTGACGGAGATATGGCCATTAATACAATATATAATTTTAGATGAGTCTGAAGTCATTTTCTTTAAATGCAGTTTTGTTTCAAAAAATCGAGCAAATTCTAAAAATACCTTCATATTTTGAAGTGGGGCCATTTTTGACGGAGATATGGCCATTAATACAATATATAATTTTAGATGAGTCTGAAGTCATTTTCTTTAAATGCAGTTTTGTTTCAAAAATCGAGCAAATTTCTAAAAAGTACCTTCATATTTTAAGTGGGGCCATTTTGATTTTCTTTAAATGAGTTTTGTTTCAAAAATCGAGCAAATTCTAAAAATACTTATTTTAGTGGGGCCATTTTTGACGGAGATATGGCCATTAATACAATATATAATTTTAGATGAGTCTGAAGTCATTTTCTTTAAATGCAGTTTTGTTTAAAAAATCGAGCAAATTCTAAAAATAACTTCACATTTTAAGTGGGCCATTTTTGACGGAGTATCATATAGCTAAATGTATATAATTTTAGATGAGTCTGAAGACATTTTCTTTAAATGGCAGTTTTGTTTCAAAAATAGAGCAAATTCTAAAAAATACCTTCATATTTTGAAGTGGGGCCATTTTTGACGGAGATATGGCCATTAATACAATATATAATTTTAGATGAGTCTGAAGTCATTTTCTTTAAATGCAGTTTTGTTTCAAAAATCGAGCAAATTCTAAAAATAACTTCATATTTTAAGTGGGGCCATTTTTGACGGAGATATGGCCATTAATACAATATATAATTTTAGATGAGTCTGAAGTCATTTTCGTTTAAATGCAGTTTTGTTTCAAAAATCGAGCAAATTCTAAAAATAACTTCATTATTTGAAGTGGGGCCATTTTTGACGGAGATATGGCCATTAATACAATATATAATTTTAGATGAGTCTGAAGTCATTTTCTTTAAATGCAGTTTTGTTTCAAAAATCGAGCAAATTCTAAAAATAACTTCATTATTTGAAAAGTGGAGCCATTTTTGACGGAGATATGGCCATTAATACAATATATAATTTTAGATGAGTCTGAAGTCATTTTGTTTAAATGCAGTTTTGTTTCAAAAATCGAGCAAATTCTAAAAATACCTTCATATTTTAAGTAGGGCCCTTTTTGACGGAGATATGGCCATTAATACAATATATAATTTTAGATGAGTCTGAAGTCATTTTCTTTAAATGCAGTTTTGTTTCAAAAAATCGAGCAAATTCTAAAAATACCTCCATATTTTAAGTGGGGCCATTTTTGACGGAGATATGGCCATTAATACAATATATAATTTTAGATGAGTCTGAAGTCATTTTCTTTAAATGCAGTTTTGTTTCAAAAATCGAGCAAATTTCTAAAAATACCTTCATATTTGAAGTGGGGCCATTTTTGACGGAGATATGGCCATTAATACAATATATAATTTTAGATGAGTCTGAAGTCATTTTCTTTAAATGCAGTTTTGTTTCAAAAATCAAGCATTTTCAAAAATACCTTCATATTTTAAGGTGGGGCCATTTTTGACGGAGATATGGCCATTAATACAATATATAATTTTAGATGAGTCTGAAGACATTTTCTTTAAATGCAGTTTTGTTTCAAAAATCGAGCAAATTCTAAAAATACCTTCATATTTTAAGTGGGGCCATTTTTGACGGAGATATGGCCATTAATACAATATATAATTTTAGATGAGTCTGAAGTCATTTTCTTTAAATGCAGTTTTGTTTCAAAAAATCGAGCAAATTCTAAAAATAACTTCATTATTTGGAGTGGGGCCATTTTTGACGGAGATATGGCCATTAATACAATATATAATTTTAGATGAGTCTGAAGTCATTTTCTTTAAATGCAGTTTTGTTTCAAAAATCGAGCAAATTCTAAAAATACCTTCATATTTGAGTTGGGGCCATTTTTGACGGAGATATGGCCATTAATACAATATATAATTTTAGATGAGTCTGAAGTCATTTTCTTTAAATGCAGTTTTGTTTAAAAAATCGAGCAAATTTCTAAAAAGTACCTTCAGTATTTGAAGTGGGGCCATTTTTGACGGAGATATGGCCATTAATACAATATATAATTTTAGATGAGTCTGAAGTCATTTTGTTTAAATGCAGTTTTGTTTCAAAAATCGAGCAAATTCTAAAAAATACCTTCATATTTTGAAGTGGGGCCATTTTTGACGGAGATATGGCCATTAATACAATATATAATTTTAGATGAGTCTGAAGTCATTTTCTTTAAATGCAGTTTTGTTTCAAAAATCGAGCAAATTCTAAAAATACCTTCATATTTGAAGTGGGGCCATTTTTGACGGAGATATGGCCATTAATATAATATATAATTTTAGATGAGTCTGAAGTCATTTTCTTTAAATGCAGTTTTGTTTCAAAAATCGAGCAATTTCAAAAAGTAACTTCATATTTAGATTGAGCTTTTTGACGGAGATATGGCCATTAATACAATATATAATTTTAGATGAGTCTGAAGTCATTTTCTTTAAATGCAGTTTTGTTTCAAAAATCGAGCAAATTCTAAAAATAACTTCATTATTTGAAGTGGGGCCATTTTTGACGGAGATATGGCCATTAATACAATATATAATTTTAGATGAGTCTGAAGCATTTTTTTAATATATTTGATAGTCAGTCATTTTGTTTTAATGCAGTTTTGTTTAAAAAATCGAGCAAAGTCTAAAAATAACTTCATTATTGGAGTGGAGCCATTTTTGACAGAGATATGGCCATTAATACAATATATAATTTTAGATGAGTCTGAAGTCATTTTGCTTAAATTCAGTTTTGTTTCAAAAATCGACCAAATTCTAAAAATACCTTCATATTTTAAATGGGGCCCTTTTTGACGCAGATATAGCCCTTAATATAAAATATAATTTTAGATGAATCTGAAGTCATTTTCTTTAAATGCAGTTTTGTTTCAAAAATCGAGCAAATTCTAACAATACCTTCATATTTGAAGTGGGGCCATTTTTGAAGGAGATATGGCCATTAATACAATATATAATTTTAGATGAGTCTGAAGACATTTTCTTTAAATGCAGTTTTGTTTAAAAAATCGAGCAATTTCTAAAAGTAACTTCAGAATTTAAGTGGGGCCATTTTTGACGGAGATATGGCCATTAATACAATATATAATATTAGATGACTCTGAAGTCATTTTGTTTTAATGCAGTTTTATTTCAAAAATCGAGCAATTTCTAAAAGTAACTTCATATTTTATGTGAAGCCATTTTTGACGGAGATATAGCCATTAATACAGAGTATAATTTTGTATGAGTCTGAAGTCATTTTGTTTAAATGAAGTTTTGTTTAAAAAATCGAGCAAATTCTAAAAATACCTTCATATTTGAAGTGGGGCCAATTTTGACAGAGATATGGCTATTAATATAATATATAATTTTAGATGAGTCTGAAGTCATTTTCTTTAAATTCAGTTTTGTTTCAAAAATCGAGCAAATTCTAAAAATACCTTCATATTTTAAATGGGGCCCTTTTTGACGCAGATATAGCCCTTAATATAAAATATAATTTTAGATGAATCTGAAGTAATATTCTTTAAATGCAGTTTTGTTTCAAAAATCGAGCAAATTCTAAAAATACCTTCATATTTTAAGTGGGGCCATTTTTGACGGAGATATGGCCATTAATACAATATATAATTTTAGATGAGTCTGAAGACATTTTCTTTAAATGCAGTTTTGTTTAAAAAATCGAGCAAATTCTAAAAATACCTTCATATTTGAAGTGGGCCATTTTTGACGGAGATATGGCCATTAATACAATATATAATTTTAAATGAGTCTGAAGACATTTTCTTTAAATGCAGTTTTGTTTCAAAAATCGAGCAATTTCTAAAAGTAACTTCATATTTTAAGTGGGGCCATTTTTGACGGAGATATGGCCATTAATACAATATATAATTTTAGATGAATCTGAAGTAATATTCTTTAAATGCAGTTTTGTTTCAAAAATCGAGCAATTTCTAAAAGTAACTTCATATTTTATGTGAAGCCATTTTTGACGGAGATATAGCCATTAATACAGAGTATAATTTTGTATGAGTCTGAAGTCATTTTGTTTAAATGCAGTTTTGTTTCAAAAATCGAGCAAATTCTAAAAATACCTTCATATTTGAAGTGGGGCCATTTTTGACGGAGATATGGCCATTAATACAATATATAATTTTAGATGAGTCTGAAGTCATTTTCTTTAAATGCAGTTTTGTTTCAAAAATCGAGCAAATTCTAAAAA
Source organism: Drosophila murphyi (assembly GCA_018904325.1). NCBI lineage: Eukaryota > Metazoa > Arthropoda > Insecta > Diptera > Drosophilidae > Drosophila > Drosophila murphyi. The sequence goes on from JAEIFX010000170.1 coordinate 16,895, forward strand.
TACCTTCATATTTTAAGTGGGGCCATTTTTGACGGAGATATAGCCCATTAATATAATATATAATTTTAGATGAGTCTGAAGTCATTTTCTTTAAATGCAGTTTTGTTTCAAAAATCGAGCAAATTCTAAAAATACCTTCATATTTTAAGTGGGGCCATTTTTGACGGAGATATGGCCATTAATACAATATATAATTTTAGATGAGTCTGAAGTACATTTTCTTTAAATGCAGTTTTGTTTCAAAAATCGAGCAATTTCTAAAAATAACTTCATATTTTAAGTGGGGCCATTTTTGACGGAGATATGGCCATTAATACAATATATAATTTTAGATGAGTCTGAAGTCATTTTGTTTAAATGCAGTTTTGTTTTAAAAAATCGAGCAAATTCTAAAAATACCTTCATATTTGAAGTGGGGCCATTTTTGACGGAGATATGGCCATTAATACAATATATAATTTTAGATGAGTCTGAAGTCATTTTCTTTAAATGCAGTTTTGTTTCAAAAATCGAGCAAATTCTAAAAATACCTTCATATTTTAAGTGGGGCCATTTTTGACGGAGATATGGCCATTAATACAATATATAATTTTAGATGAGTCTGAAGTCATTTTCTTTAAATGCAGTTTTGTTTCAAAAATCGAGCAAATTCTAAAAATAACTTCATATTTTGTGGATATTTTTGGGAGATATGGCCATTAATACAATATATAATTTTAGATGAGTCTGAAGTCATTTTCTTTAAATGCAGTTTTGTTTCAAAAATCGAGCAAATTCTAAAAATACCTTCATATTTGAAGTGGGGCCATTTTTGACGGAGATATGGCCATTAATACAATATATAATTTTAGATGAGTCTGAAGTCATTTTCTTTAAATGCAGTTTTGTTTCAAAAATCGAGCAATTTCTAAAAGTAACTTCATATTTTAAGTGGGGCCATTTTTGACGGAGATATGGCCATTAATACAATATATAATTTTAGATGAGTCTGAAGTCATTTTGTTTTAAATGCAGTTTTGTTTCAAAAATCGAGCAAATTCTAAAAATACCTTCATATTTTAAGTGGGGCCATTTTTGACGGAGATATGGCCATTAATACAATATATAATTTTAGATGAGTCTGAAGTCATTTTCTTTAAATGCAGTTTTGTTTCAAAAATCGAGCAATTTCTAAAAATAACTTCATATTTTAAGTGGGGCCATTTTTGACGGAGATATGGCCATTAATACAATATATAATTTTAGATGAGTCTGAAGTCATTTTCTTTAAATGCAGTTTTGTTTCAAAAATCGAGCAAATTCTAAAAATACCTTCATATTTGAAGTGGGGCCATTTTTGACGGAGATATGGCCATTAATACAATATATAATTTTAGATGAGTCTGAAGTCATTTTCTTTAAATGCAGTTTTGTTTCAAAAATCGAGCAAATTCTAAAAATACCTTCATATTTTAAGTGGGGCCATTTTTGACGGAGATATGGCCATTAATACAATATATAATTTTAGATGAGTCTGAAGTCATTTTCTTTAAATGCAGTTTTGTTTCAAAAATCGAGCAAATTCTAAAAATACCTTCATATTTTAAGTGGGGCCATTTTTGACGGAGATATGGCCATTAATACAATATATAATTTTAGATGAGTCTGAAGTCATTTTCTTTAAATGCAGTTTTGTTTCAAAAATCGAGCAATTTCTAAAAGTAACTTATATATTTTTAAGTGGGGCCATTTTTGACGGAGATATGGCCATTTAATACAATATATAATTTTAGATGAGTCTGAAGTCATTTTCTTTAAATGCAGTTTTGTTTCAAAAATCGAGCAAATTCTAAAAATACCTTCATATTTGAAGTGGGGCCATTTTTGACGGAGATATGGCCATTAATACAATATATAATTTTAGATGAGTCTGAAGTCATTTTCTTTAAATGCAGTTTTGTTTCAAAAATCGAGCAATTTCTAAAAGTAACTTCATATTTTAAGTGGGGCCATTTTTGACGGAGATATAGCCATTAATACAATATATAATTTTAGATGAGTCTGAAGTCATTTTCTTTAAATGCAGTTTTGTTTAAAAAATCGAGCAAATTCTAAAAATACCTTCATATTTGAAGTGGGGCCATTTTTGACGGAGATATGGCCATTAATATAATATATAATTTTAGATGAGTCTGAAGTCATTTTCTTTAAATGCAGTTTTGTTTCAAAAATCGAGCAATTTCTAAAAATACCTTCATATTTTAAGTGGGGCCATTTTTGACGGAGATATGGCCATTAATACAATATATAATTTTAGATGAGTCTGAAGTCATTTTCTTTAAATGCAGTTTTGTTTCAAAAATCGAGCAAATTCTAAAAATACCTTCATATTTTAAGTGGGGCCATTTTTGACGGAGATATGGCCATTAATACAATATATAATTTTAGATGAGTCTGAAGTCATTTTCTTTAAATGCAGTTTTGTTTCAAAAATCGAGCAAATTCTAAAAATACCTTCATATTTGAAGTGGGGCCATTTTTGACGGAGATATGGCCATTAATACAATATATAATTTTAGATGAGTCTGAAGTCATTTTCTTTAAATGCAGTTTTGTTTCAAAAATCGAGCAATTTCTAAAAATAACTTCATATTTTGAAGTGGGGCCATTTTTGACGGAGATATGGCCATTAATACAATATATAATTTTAGATGAGTCTGAAGTCATTTTCTTTAAATGCAGTTTTGTTTCAAAAATCGAGCAAATTCTAAAAATACCTTCATATTTTAAGTGGGGCCATTTTTTGACGGAGATATGGCCATTAATACAATATATAATTTTAGATGAGTCTGAAGTCATTTTCTTTAAATGCAGTTTTGTTTCAAAAATCGAGCAAATTCTAAAAATACCTTCATATTTTAAGTGGGGCCATTTTTGACGGAGATATGGCCATTAATACAATATATAATTTTAGATGAGTCTGAAGTCATTTTCTTTAAATGCAGTTTTGTTTCAAAAATCGAGCAAATTCTAAAAATACCTTCATATTTTAAGTGGGGCCATTTTTGACGGAGATATGGCCATTAATACAATATATAATTTTAGATGAGTCTGAAGTCATTTTCTTTAAATGCAGTTTTGTTTCAAAAATCGAGCAAATTCTAAAAATACCTTCATATTTTAAGTGGGGCCATTTTTGACGGAGATATGGCCATTAATACAATATATAATTTTAGATGAGTCTGAAGACATTTTCTTTAAATGCAGTTTTGTTTAAAAAATCGAGCAAATTCTAAAAATACCTTCATATTTTAAGTGGGGCCATTTTTGACGGAGATATGGCCATTAATACAATATATAATTTTAGATGAGTCTGAAGTCATTTTCTTTAAATGCAGTTTTGTTTCAAAAATCGAGCAAATTCTAAAAATACCTTCATATTTTAAGTGGGGCCATTTTTGACGGAGATATGGCCATTAATACAATATATAATTTTAGATGAGTCTGAAGTCATTTTCTTTAAATGCAGTTTTGTTTCAAAAATCGAGCAAATTCTAAAAATACCTTCATATTTTGAAGTGGGGCCATTTTTGACGGAGATATGGCCATTAATACAATATATAATTTTAGATGAGTCTGAAGTCATTTTCTTTAAATGCAGTTTTGTTTCAAAAATCGAGCAAATTCTAAAAATACCTTCATATTTTAAGTGGGGCCATTTTTGACGGAGATATGGCCATTAATACAATATATAATTTTAGATGAGTCTGAAGTCATTTTGTTTAAATGCAGTTTTGTTTCAAAAATCGAGCAAATTCTAAAAATAACTTCATATTTTGAAGTGGGGCCATTTTTGACGGAGATATGGCCATTAATACAATATATAATTTTAGATGAGTCTGAAGTCATTTTCTTTAAATGCAGTTTTGTTTTCAAAAATCGAGCAAATTCTAAAAATACCTTCATATTTTAAGTGGGGCCATTTTTGACGGAGATATGGCCATTAATACAATATATAATTTTAGATGAGTCTGAAGTCATTTTCTTTAAATGCAGTTTTGTTTCAAAAATCGAGCAATTTCTAAAAATAACTTCATATTTTAAGTGGGGCCATTTTTGACGGAGATATGGCCATTAATACAATATATAATTTTAGATGAGTCTGAAGTCATTTTCTTTAAATGCAGTTTTGTTTAAAAATCGAGCAAATTCTAAAAATAACTTCATATTTTAAGTGGGGCCATTTTTGACGGAGATATAGCCATTAATACAATATATAATTTTAGATGAGTCTGAAGTCATTTTCTTTAAATGCAGTTTTGTTTCAAAAATCGAGCAAATTCTAAAAATACCTTCATATTTGAAGTGGGGCCATTTTTGACGGAGATATGGCCATTAATATAATATATAATTTTAGATGAGTCTGAAGTCATTTTCTTTAAATGCAGTTTTGTTTCAAAAATCGAGCAAATTCTAAAAATACCTTCATATTTTAAGTGGGGCCATTTTTGACGGAGATATGGCCATTAATACAATATATAATTTTAGATGAGTCTGAAGACATTTTCTTTAAATGCAGTTTTGTTTCAAAAATCGAGCAAATTCTAAAAAAAAGTACCTTCATATTTGATTGAGGGTTTTTGAAGGAGATATGGCCATTAATACAATATATAATTTTAGATGAGTCTGAAGACATTTTCTTTAAATGCAGTTTTGTTTCAAAAATCGAGCAAATTCTAAAAATACCTTCATATTTAAGTGGGCCATTTTGACGGAGATATGGCCATTAATACAATATATAATTTTAGATGAGTCTGAAGACATTTTCTTTAAATGCAGTTTTGTTTAAAAATCGAGCAAATTCTAAAAAAAGTACCTTCATATTTTAAGTGGGGCCATTTTTGACGGAGATATGGCCATTAATACAATATATAATTTTAGATGAGTCTGAAGTCATTTTCTTTAAATGCAGTTTTGTTTCAAAAATCGAGCAAATTCTAAAAATACCTTCATATTTTAAGTGGGGCCATTTTTGACGGAGATATGGCCATTAATACAATATATAATTTTAGATGAGTCTGAAGTCATTTTCTTTAAATGCAGTTTTGTTTCAAAAATCGAGCAAATTCTAAAAAGTACCTTCATATTTTATGTGAAGCCATTTTTTGACGGAGATATGGCCATTAATACAATATATAATTTTGTATGAGTCTGAAGTCATTTTGTTTAAATGAAGTTTTGTTTAAAAAATCGAGCAAATTCTAAAAATACCTTCATATTTGAAGTGGGGCCAATTTTGACAGAGATATGGCCATTAATATAATATATAATTTTAGATGAGTCTGAAGTCATTTTCTTTAAATGCAGTTTTGTTTCAAAAATCGAGCAAATTCTAAAAATACCTTCATATTTTAAGTGGGGCCATTTTTGACGGAGATATGGCCATTAATATAAAATATAATTTTAGATGAGTCTGAAGTCATTTTCTTTAAATGCAGTTTTGTTTCAAAAATCAAGCAAATTCTAAAAATACCTTCATATTTTAAGTGGGGCCATTTTTGACGGAGATATGGCCATTAATACAATATATAATTTTAGATGAGTCTGAAGACATTTTCTTTAAATGCAGTTTTGTTTAAAAAATCGAGCAAATTCTAAAAATAACTTCATATTTTGGGGCCATTTTTGACGGAGATATGGCCATTAATACAATATATAATTTTAGATGAGTCTGAAGACATTTTCTTTAAATGCAGTTTTGTTTCAAAAATCGAGCAAATTCTAAAAATACCTTCATATTTTAAGTGGGGCCATTTTTGACGGAGATATGGCCATTAATACAATATATAATTTTAGATGAGTCTGAAGTCATTTTGTTTAAATGCAGTTTTGTTTCAAAAATCGAGCAATTTCTAAAAGTAACTTCATATTTTAAGTGGGGCCATTTTTGACGGAGATATAGCCATTAATACAATATATAATTTTAGATGAGTCTGAAGTCATTTTGTTTAAATGCAGTTTTGTTTCAAAAATCGAGCAAATTCTAAAAATACCTTCATATTTTAAGTGGGGCCATTTTTGACGGAGATATGGCCATTAATACAATATATAATTTTAGATGAGTCTGAAGTCATTTTCTTTAAATGCAGTTTTGTTTCAAAAATCGAGCAAATTTCTAAAAATACCTTCATATTTGAAGTGGGGCCATTTTGACGGAGATATGGCCATTAATACAATATATAATTTTAGATGAGTCTGAAGACATTTTCTTTAAATGCAGTTTTGTTTCAAAAATCGAGCAAATTCTAAAAATACCTTCATATTTTAAGTGGGGCCATTTTTGACGGAGATATGGCCATTAATATAATATATAATTTTAGATGAGTCTGAAGTCATTTTCTTTAAATGCAGTTTTGTTTCAAAAAATCGAGCAAATTCTAAAAATACCTTCATATTTTAAGTGGGGCCATTTTTGACGGAGATATGGCCATTAATACAATATATAATTTTAGATGAGTCTGAAGTCATTTTCTTTAAATGCAGTTTTGTTTCAAAAATCGAGCAATTTCTAAAAGTAACTTCATATTTTAAGTGGGGCCATTTTTTGACGGAGATATGGCCATTAATACAATATATAATTTTAGATGAGTCTGAAGACATTTTCTTTAAATGCAGTTTTGTTTCAAAAATCGAGCAAATTCTAAAAATACCTTCATATTTTAAGTGGGGCCATTTTTGACGGAGATATGGCCATTAATACAATATATAATTTTAGATGAGTCTGAAGTCATTTTCTTTAAATGCAGTTTTGTTTCAAAAATCGAGCAAATTCTAAAAATACCTTCATATTTTAAATGGGGCCATTTTTGACGGAGATATGGCCATTAATACAATATATAATTTTAGATGAGTCTGAAGATTTTCTTTAAATGCAGTTTTGTTTCAAAAATCGAGCAAATTCTAAAAATACCTTCATATTTTAAGTGGGGCCATTTTTGACGGAGATATGGCCATTAATACAATATATAATTTTAGATGAGTCTGAAGTCATTTTCTTTAAATGCAGTTTTGTTTCAAAAATCGAGCAAATTCTAAAAATACCTTCATATTTTGAAGTGGGGCCATTTTTGACGGAGATATGGCCATTAATACAATATATAATTTTAGATGAGTCTGAAGTCATTTTCTTTAAATGCAGTTTTGTTTCAAAAATCGAGCAAATTTCTAAAAATACCTTCATATTTTGAAGTGGGGCCATTTTTGACGGAGATATGGCCATTAATACAATATATAATTTTAGATGAGTCTGAAGTCATTTTCTTTAAATGCAGTTTTGTTTCAAAAATCGAGCAAATTCTAAAAATAACTTCATATTTTAAGTGGGGCCATTTTTGACGGAGATATGGCCATTAATACAATATATAATTTTAGATGAGTCTGAAGTCATTTTCTTTAAATGCAGTTTTGTTTCAAAAATCGAGCAAATTTCTAAAAATACCTTCATATTTTAAGTGGGGCCATTTTTGACGGAGATATGGCCATTAATACAATATATAATTTTAGATGAGTCTGAAGTCATTTTCTTTAAATGCAGTTTTGTTTCAAAAATCGAGCAAATTCTAAAAATACCTTCATATTTTAAGTGGGGCCATTTTTGACAGAGATATGGCCATTAATACAATATATAATTTTAGATGAGTCTGAAGACATTTTCTTTAAATGCAGTTTTGTTTCAAAAATCGAGCAATTTCTAAAAGTAACTTCACATTTTAGTGGGGCCATTTTTGACGAGAATATGGCCATTAATACAATATATAATTTTAGATGAGTCTGAAGACATTTTCTTTAAATGCAGTTTTGTTTCAAAAATCGAGCAATTTCTAAAAATACCTTCATATTTGAAGTGGGGCCATTTTTTGACGGAGATATGGCCATTAATACAATATATAATTTTAGATGAGTCTGAAGTCATTTTGTTTAAATGCAGTTTTGTTTCAAAAAATCGAGCAATTTCTAAAAGTAACTTCATATTTTATGTGGGGCCATTTTTGACGGAGATATGGCCATTAATACAATATATAATTTTAGATGAGTCTGAAGTCATTTTCTTTAAATGCAGTTTTGTTTCAAAAATCGAGCAAATTCTAAAAATACCTTCATATTTTAAGTGGGGCCATTTTTGACGGAGATATGGCCATTAATACAATATATAATTTTAGATGAGTCTGAAGACATTTTCTTTAAATGCAGTTTTGTTTAAAAAATCGAGCAAATTCTAAAAATACCTTCATATTTTAAGTGGGGCCATTTTTGACGGAGATATGGCCATTAATACAATATATAATTTTAGATGAGTCTGAAGTCATTTTCTTTAAATGCAGTTTTGTTTTAAAAAATCGAGCAAATTCTAAAAATACCTTCATATTTGAAGTGGGGCCATTTTTGACGGAGATATGGCCATTAATACAATATATAATTTTAGATGAGTCTGAAGTCATTTTTTTTAAATGCAGTTTTGTTTCAAAAATCGAGCAAATTTCTAAAAGTACCTTCATATTTTATGTGGGGCCATTTTTGACGGAGATATGGCCATTAATACAATATATAATTTTAGATGAGTCTGAAGTCATTTTCTTTAAATGCAGTTTTGTTTCAAAAAATCGAGCAAATTCTAAAAATACCTTCATATTTTAAGTGGGGCCATTTTTGACGGAGATATGGCCATTAATACAATATATAATTTTAGATGAGTCTGAAGTCATTTTCTTTAAATGCAGTTTTGTTTCAAAAATCGAGCAATTTCTAAAATACCTTCATATTTTAAGTGGGGCCATTTTTGACGGAGATATGGCCATTAATACAATATATAATTTTAGATGAGTCTGAAGACATTTTCTTTAAATGCAGTTTTGTTTCAAAAATCGAGCAAATTCTAAAAATACCTTCAGATTTTAAGTGGGGCCATTTTTGACGGAGATATGGCCATTAATACAATATATAATTTTAGATGAGTCTGAAGTCATTTTGTTTAAATGCAGTTTTGTTTAAAAAATCGAGCAATTTCTAAAAGTAACTTCATATTTTATGTGGGGCCATTTTTGACGGAGATATGGCCATTAATACAATATATAATTTTAGATGAGTCTGAAGTCATTTTCTTTAAATGCAGTTTTGTTTCAAAAATCGAGCAAATTCTAAAAATACCTTCAGATTTTAAGTGGGGCCATTTTTGACGGAGATATGGCCATTAATACAATATATAATTTTAGATGAGTCTGAAGTCATTTTCTTTAAATGCAGTTTTGTTTCAAAAATCGAGCAAATTCTAAAAATACCTTCAGATTTTAAGTGGGGCCATTTTTGACGGAGATATGGCCATTAATACAATATATAATTTTAGATGAGTCTGAAGTCATTTTCTTTAAATGCAGTTTTGTTTCAAAAATCGAGCAATTTCTAAAAATAACTTCATATTTTATGTGGGGCCATTTTTGACGGAGATATGGCCATTAATACAATATATAATTTTAGATGAGTCTGAAGTCATTTTCTTTAAATGCAGTTTTGTTTCAAAAATCGAGCAAATTCTAAAAATACCTTCATATTTGAAGTGGGGCCATTTTTGACGGAGATATGGCCATTAATACAATATATAATTTTAGATGAGTCTGAAGTCATTTTCTTTAAATGCAGTTTTGTTTCAAAAATCGAGCAAATTCTAAAAATACCTTCAGATTTTAAGTGGGGCCATTTTTGACAGAGATATGGCCATTAATACAATATATAATTTTAGATGAGTCTGAAGTCATTTTGTTTTAATGCAGTTTTGTTTCAAAAATCGAGCAATTTCTAAAAGTAACTTCATATTTTATGTGGGGCCATTTTTGACAGAGATATAGCCATTATTACAATATATAATTTTAGATGAGTCTGAAGTCATTTTGTTTAAATGAAGTTTTGTTTCAAAAATCGAGCAAATTCTAAAAATACCTTCATGTTTCACGAAGATATGGCCATTAATACAATATGTAATTTTAGATGAGTCTGATGTCATTTTCTTTAAATGCAGTTTTGTTTCAAAAATCGAGCAAATTCTAATAATACCATCAGATTTTAAGTGGGGCCATTTTTGACAGAGATATGACCATTAATACAATATATAACTTTAGATGAGTCTGAAGTCATTTTGTTTAAATGCAGTTTTGTTTCAAAAATCGAGCAATATCTAAAAGTAACTTCATATTTTATGTGGGGCCATTTTTGACGGAGATATGGCCATTAATACAATATATAATTTTAGATGAGTCTGAAGACATTTTCTTTAAATGCAGTTTTGTTTCAAAAATCGAGCAAATTCTAAAAATACCTTCAGATTTTAAGTGGGGCCATTTTTGACGGGGATATGGCCATTAATACAATATATAATTTTAGATGAGTCTGAAGTCATTTTCTTTAAATGCAGTTTTGTTTCAAAAATCGAGCAATTTCTAAAAGTAACTTCATATTTTATGTGGGGCCATTTTTGACAGAGATATAGCCATTAATACAATATATAATTTTAGATGAGTCTGAAGTCATTTTGTTTAAATGAAGTTTTGTTTCAAAAATCGAGCAAATTCTAAAAATACCTTCATTTTTTCATTTTCGAGGAGATATGGCCATTAATACAATATATAATTTTAGATGAGTCTGAAGTCATTTTCTTTAAATGCAGTTTTGTTTCAAAAATCGAGCAAATTCTAAAAATACCTTCATATTTTTGACGGAGATATGGCCATTAATACAATATGTAATTTTAGATGAGTCTGAAGACATTTTCTTTAAATGCAGTTTTGTTTCAAAAATCGAGCAATTTCTAAAAATACCTTCATATTTGAAGTGGGGCCATTTTTGACGGAGATATAGCCATTAATACAATATATAATTTTAGATGAGTCTGAAGTCATTTTGTTTAAATGAAGTTTTGTTTCAAAAAATCGAGCAAATTCTAAAAATACCTTCATATTTTTGGCGCTTGAGATATGGCCATTAATACAATATATAATTTTAGATGAGTCTGAAGTCATTTTGTTTAAATGAAGTTTTGTTTCAAAAATCGAGCAAATTCTAAAAATACCTTTATATTTGACGGAGATATGGCCATTAATACAATATATAATTTTAGATGAGTCTGAAGACATTTTCTTTAAATGCAGTTTTGTTTAAAAAATCGAGCAATTTCTAAAAGTAACTTCATATTTGAAGTGGGGCCATTTTTGACGGAGATATAGCCATTAATACAATATATAATTTTAGATGAGTCTGAAGTCATTTTGTTTAAATGAAGTTTTGTTTCAAAAATCGAGCAAATTCTAAAAATACCTTTATATTTGACGGAGATATGGCCATTAATACAATATGTTAATTTAGATGAGTCTGATCTCATTTTCTTTAAATGCAGTTTTGTTTCAAAAATCGTGCAATTTCTAAAAATACCTTCCTATTTTAAGTGGGGCCATTTTTGACGCAGATATGGCCATTAATACAATATATAATTTTAGATGAGCCTGAAGTCATTTTGTTTTAATGCAGTTTTGTTTCAAAAATCGAGCAAATTCTAAAAATACCTTCATATTTGACGGAGATATGGCCATTAATACAATATGTTATTTTAGATGAGTCTGCTGTCATTTTCTTTAAATGCAGTTTTGTTTCTAAAATCGTGCAATTTCTAAAAATACCTTCATATTTTAAGTGGGGCCATTTTTGACGCAGATATGGCCATTAATATAATATATAATTTTAGATGAGCCTGAAGTCATTTTGTTTTAATGCAGTTTTGTTTCAAAAATCGAGCAAATTCTAAAAATAACTTCATTATTTGCGTGGGGCCATTTTTGACGGAGATATGGCCATTAATATAATATATAATTTTAGATGAGTCTGATGTCATTTTCTTTAAATGCAGTTTTGTTTCAAAAATCGAGCAATTTCTAAAAATACCTTCATATTTTAAGTGGGGCCATTTTTTACGGATATATGGCCATTAATACAATATATAATTTTAGATGAGTCTGAAGACATTTTCTTTAAATGCAGTTTTGTTTCAAAAATCGAGCAATTTCTAAAAGCAACTTCATATTTGACGGAGATATGGTCATTAATACAATACATAGTTTTAGATGAGTCTGAAGTTTATTTTGTTTTTAAATAAATTTCTAAAAAGTAACTTCATATTTTAAGTGGGGCCATTTTTGACGGAGATATGGCCATTAATATAATATATAATTTTAGATGAGTCTGAAGTCATTTTCTTTAAATGCAGTTTTGTTTCAAAAATCGAGCAATTTCTAAAAATACCTTCATATTTTAAGTGGGGCCATTTTTGACGGAGATATAGCCATTAATACAATATATAATTTTAGATGAGTCTGAAGTCATTTTCTTTAAATGCAGTTTTGTTTCAAAAATCGAGCAAATTCTAAAAATACCTTCATATTTGAAGTGGGGCCATTTTTGACGGAGATATGGCCATTAATACAATATATAATTTTAGATGAGTCTGAAGACATTTTCTTTAAATGCAGTTTTGTTTAAAAAAATCGAGCAATTTCTAAAAAGTAACTCCATATTTGAAGTGGGGCCATTTTTGACGGAGATATGGCCATTAATACAATATATAATTTTAGATGAGTCTGAAGACATTTT
>JAEIFX010000175.1:0-38623 GCA_018904325.1 Drosophila murphyi
TGGCCATTAACATAAATATAATTTTAGACGAGTCTGAAGTCATTTTCTTTAAATGCAGTTTTGTTTAAAAAATCGAGCAATTTCTAAAAGTAACTCCATATTTGAAAATGGGCCATTATTGTCAGAGATATGGCCATTAATAAAATATATAATTTAGATGAGCTGAAGTCATTTTGTTTAAATGCAGTTTTGTTTCACAAATCTGGCAATTTTTAAAATACCTTCATTTGAAGTGGGGCCATTTTGACGCAGGAGATATGGCCATTAATATAATATATAAATTTGGATGAGTCTGAAGTCATTTCTGTTTTAATGCAGTTTTGTTTAAAAAATCGAGCAAATTTTAAAAATTTCCTTCATATATTTGAAGTGGGGCCATTTTTTACGCAGATATGGCTAATAATAATAATATAATAATATATAATTTTAGATGAGTCTGTGCTCTGCTTTAAATGCAGTTTGCTCACAAATCGAGCAATTTTAAAGTAACTTCATATTTTTATGTGGGGTCCATTTTTGACGGAGATATGGCCATATTAATACAATATATAATTTTAGATGAGTCTGAAGACATTTTCTTTAAATGCAGTTTTGTTTTAAAAATGGAGCAAATGCTAAAAAATACCTTCATAGTTTGAAGAGGGGCCATATCTTTTGTGATATATGGCCATTAATATAATATATAATTTTAGATGAGTCTGAAGTTTCATTTGTTTAAATGCAGTTTTGTTTCACAAATCGGGCACTTTCTTAAAAATACAAATTCATATTTGAAGTGGGGCCATTTTTGACGGAGATATGGGCCATTAATATAATATATAATTTTGGATGAGTCTGTAGTCATTTCCTTTTAATGCAGTTTTGTTTAAAAAAATCTAGCAAACTTCTAAAATTCCTTCATATTTTAAATAGGGCCATTTTTTAACGGAGATATGGCCATCAATACATTATGTTACCTTTTAGATGAGTCTGAGGTCATTTTCTTTTTAAATGCAGTTTTGTTTCTAAAATCGAGCAAATTCTATAAGTAACCTTCATATTTGAAGTGGGGCCATTTTTTAACGGAGATATGGCCATCAATATATTACATAATTTTAGGTGAGTCTGAAGTCATTTTCTTTAACTGCAGTTTTGTTTAAAAAAATCGAGCAATTTCTAAAAAGTACCTTCATATTTTGATGTGGGGCCCTTTTTTGACGGAGATATGGCCATTAATACAATATATAATTTTAGATGAGTCTGTAGTCATTTTCTTTAAATGCAGTTTTGTTCATAAATCGAGCAAAGTTCCAAAATTCCTTCATATTTAAAGTGGGGCCATTTTCGACGGAGATATGGCCATCAATACAACATGTTATTTTAGATGAGTCTGAAGTCATTATCTTTAAATGCAGTTTTGTTTAAAAAATCGAGCAACTTCTAAAATTACCTCCATATTTGAAGTGGGGCCATTTTTGACGGAAATATTGCCAATAATATAATATATAATTTTAGATGAGTCTGACGTCATTTTGTTTAAATGCAGTTTTGTTTCAAAAATCGAGCAAATTCTAAAAATACCTTCATATTTGAAGTGGGGCCATTTTTGACGGAGATATGGCCATTAATATGATATATAATTTTAGATGAGTCTGAAGTCATTATCTTTAAATGCAGTTTTGTTTCAAAAATCGAGCAACTTCTAAAATTACCTTCATATTTGAAGAGGGGCCATTTTTGATGGAGATATTGCCAATAATATAATATATAAATTTAGGTGAGTCTGAAGTCATTTTCTTTAAATGCAGTTTTGTTTAAAAAATCGAGCAATTTCCAAAAATACCTTCATATTTGATGTGGGGCCATTTTTGACGGAGATATGGCCATTAATACAATATATAATTTTAGATGAGTCTGAAGTCATTTTCTTTAAATGCAGTTCTTGTTTCCAAAAATCGAGCAAATTCTAAAAAATACCTTCATATTTGAAGTGGGGCCATTTTTCGACGGAGATGTGGCCATTAATATAACATATAATTTTAGATGAGTCTGAAGTCATTTTCTTTAAATGCAGTTTTGTTTCACAAATCGAGCAAATTTCTAAAATTACCTCCCATATTTGAAGTGGGGCCATTTTTGACGGAGATATGGCCATTTATACTATATATAATTTTAGATGAGTCTGACGTCATTTTCTTTGAATGCAGTTTTGTTTCAAAAAATCGGAAGCAATTTCTAAAAAGTAATTTCCCATATTTGAAGTGGGGCCATTTTTTGACTGAGATATGGCCATTAATATAATATATAATTTTAGATGAGTCTGAACTCATTTTCTTTTAATGCAGTTTTGTTCATAAAATCGAGCAAACTTCTAAAATTACCTTCATATTTTATGTGGGGCCAATTTTTGACGGAGATATGCCATTGATACAATATATAATTTTAGATGAGTCTGAAGTCATTTTTTTTAAATGCAGTTTTGTTTCAAAAAATCGAGCTAAGTCTAAAAATAACTTCATTATTGCGTGGGGCCATTTTGACGGAGATATGGCCATTAATACAATATATAATTTTAGATGAGTCTGAAGTCATTTTCTTTAAATGCAGTTTTGTTTCAAAAAATCGAGCAATTTCTAAAAGTAACTCCATATTTGAAAGTGGGGCCATTTTTGACAGAGATATGGCCATTAATAAAATATATAATTTTAGATGAGTCTGAAGTCATTTTGTTTTAATGCAGTTTTGTTTCACAAATCGAGCAATTTCTAAAAATACCTTCATATTTGAAGTGGGGACCATTTTTGACGGAGATATGGCCATTAATACAATATATAATTTTAGATGAGTCTGAAGTCATTTTCTTTAAATGCAGTTTTGTTTCAAAAATCGAGCAATTTCTAAAAGTAACTCCATATTTGAAGTGGGGCCAATTTTGACAGAGATATGGCCATTAATATAATATATAATTTTAGATGAGTCTGAAGTCATTTTGTTTAAATGCAGTTTTGTTTCAAAAAATCGAGCAATTTCTAAAAGTAACTTCATTTTGATGTGGGGCCCTTTTTGACGGAGATATGGCCATTAATATAATATATAATTTTAGATGAGTCTGAAGTCATTTTCTTTAAATGCAGTTTTGTTTCAAAAAATCGAGCAAAGTCTAAAAATTAACTTCATATATTGGCGTGGGGGCCATTTTTTGACGGAGATATGGCCATTAATATAATATATAATTTTAGATGAGTCTGAAGTCATTTTCTTTAAATGCAGTTTTGTTTCAAAAAATCGAGCAATTTCTAAAAAGTAACTTCATATTTGAAGTGGGGCCATTTTTGACAGAGATATGGCCATTAATACAATATATAATTTTAGATGAGTCTGAAGTCATTTTCTTTAAATGCAGTTTTGTTTCAAAAATCGAGCAATTTCTAAAAAGTACCTTCATATTTTGATGTGGGGCCATTTTTGACGGAGATATGGCCATTAATATAATATATAATTTTAGATGAGTCTGAAGTCATTTTCTTTAAATGCAGTTTTGTTTCAAAAAATCGAGCAATTTCTAAAAAGTAACTTCATATTTGAAGTGGGGCCATTTTTTGACGGAGATATGGCCATTAATACAATATATAATTTTAGATGAGTCTGAAGTCATTTTCTTTAAATGCAGTTTTGTTTCAAAAATCGAGCAATTTCTAAAAGTAACTCCATATTTGAAGTGGGGCCATTTTTTGACGGAGATATGGCCATTAATACAATATATAATTTTAGATGAGTCTGAAGTCATTTTGTTTAAATGCAGTTTTGTTTCACAAAATCGAGCAATTTCTAAAAATACCTTCATATTTGAAGTGGGGCCATTTTTGACGGAGATATGGCCATTAATATAATATATAAATTTTAGATGAGTCTGAAGTCATTTTCTTTAAATGCAGTTTTGTTTCAAAAAATCGAGCAAATTCTAAAAATTACCTTCATATTTGAAGTGGGGCCATTTTTGACGGAGATATGGCCATTAATATAATATATAATTTTAGATGAGTCTGAAGTCATTTTCTTTAAATGCAGTTTTGTTTCAAAAATCGAGCAATTTCTAAAAGTACCTTCATATTTGAAGTGGGGCCATTTTTTGACGGAGATATGGCCATTAATACAATATATAATTTTAGATGAGTCTGAAGTCATTTTCTTTAAATGCAGTTTTGATTTCATAAATCGAGCAAAGTCTAAAAATAACTTCATATTTTATGTGGGGCCATTTTTGACGGAGATATGGCCATTAATACAATATATAATTTTAGATGAGTCTGAAGTCATTTTGTTTTAAATGCAGTTTTGTTTCAAAAAATCGAGCAAATTCTAAAAATAACTTCATTTTTGAAGTGGGGCCATTTTTTGACGGAGATATGGCCATTAATATAATATATAATTTTAGATGAGTCTGAAGTCATTTTCTTTAAATGCAGTTTTGTTTAAAAAATCGAGCAATTTCTAAAAAGTAACTCCATATTTGAAGTGGGGCCATTTTTTGACAGAGATATGGCCATTAATACAATATATAATTTTAGATGAGTCTGAAGTCATTTTGTTTAAATGCAGTTTTGTTTCACAAATCGAGCAATTTCTAAAAATACCTTCATATTTGAAGTGGGGCCATTTTTGACGGAGATATGGCCATTAATACAATATATAATTTTAGATGAGTCTGAAGTCATTTTCTTTAAATGCAGTTTTGTTTCAAAAATCGAGCAATTTCTAAAAAGTTATAATTTTTGTGTTAAAGTAACTTCATATTTGAAGTGGGGCCATTTTTGACGGAGATATGGCCATTAATACAATATATAATTTTAGATGAGTCTGAAGTCATTTTCTTTAAATGCAGTTTTGTTTCAAAAATCGAGCAATTTCTAAAAGTAACTTCATATTTGAAGTGGGGCCATTTTTGACGGAGATATGGCCATTAATACAATATATAATTTTAGATGAGTCTGAAGTCATTTTCTTTAAATGCAGTTTTGTTTAAAAAAATCGAGCAATTTCTAAAAGTAACTTCATATTTTGAAGTGGGGCCATTTTTTGACGGAGATATGGCCATTAATATAATATATAATTTTAGATGAGTCTGAAGTCATTTTCTTTAAATGCAGTTTTGTTTCAAAAATCGAGCAATTTCTAAAAGTAACTCCATATTTGAAGTGAGGCCATTTTTGACGGAGATATGGCCATTAATACAATATATAATTTTAGATGAGTCTGAAGTCATTTTCTTTAAATGCAGTTTTGTTTCAAAAATCGAGCAAATTCTAAAAATACCTTCATATTTGATGTGGGGCCATTTTTGACGGAGATATGGCCATTAATATAATATATAATTTTAGATGAGTCTGAAGTCATTTTTTTAAATGCAGTTTTGTTTCAAAAATCGAGCAAATTCTAAAAGTAACTTCATTTTATTTGTGGGGCCATTTTTGACGGAGATATGGCCATTAATACAATATATAATTTTAGATGAGTCTGAAGTCATTTTCTTTAAATGCAGTTTTGTTTCAAAAATCGAGCAATTTCTAAAAAGTACCTTCATATTTGAAGTGGGGCCATTTTTGACGGAGATATGGCCATTAATACAATATATAATTTTAGATGAGTCTGAAGTCATTTTCTTTAAATGCAGTTTTGTTTCAAAAATCGAGCAATTTCAAAAAATACCTTCATATTTGAAGTGGGGCCATTTTTGCACGGAGATATGGCCATTAATATAATATATAATTTTAGATGAGTCTGAAGTCATTTTCTTTAAATGCAGTTTTGTTTCAAAAATCGAGCAAATTCTAAAAAGTAACTTCATATTTGAAGTGGGGCCATTTTTGACGGAGATATGGCCATTAATATAATATATAATTTTAGATGAGTCTGAAGTCATTTTCTTTAAATGCAGTTTTGTTTCAAAAATCGAGCAATTTCTAAAAATAACTTCATATTTAGTGGGGCCATTTTTGACGGAGATATGGCCATTAATACAATATATAATTTTAGATGAGTCTGAAGTCATTTTCTTTAAATGCAGTTTTGTTTCAAAAATCGAGCAAATTCTAAAAATAACTTCATATATTTGAAGTGGGGGCCATTTTTGACGGAGATATGGCCATTAATATAATATATAATTTTAGATGAGTCTGAAGTCATTTTCTTTAAATGCAGTTTTGTTTCAAAAATCGAGCAAATTTCTAAAAATAACTTCATATTTTAAGTGGGGCCATTTTTGACGGAGATATGGCCATTAATACAATATATAATTTTAGATGAGTCTGAAGTCATTTTTTTTAAATGCAGTTTTGTTTCAAAAATCGAGCAATTTCTAAAAATAACTTCATTATTTGACGTGGGGCCATTTTTGACGGAGATATGGCCATTAATATAATATATAATTTTAGATGAGTCTGAAGTCATTTTCTTTAAATGCAGTTTTGTTTAAAAAATCGAGCAATTTCTAAAAATAACTTCATATTTTAAGTGGGGCCATTTTTGACAGAGATATGGCCATTAATACAATATATAATTTTAGATGAGTCTGAAGTCATTTTCTTTAAATGCAGTTTTGTTTCAAAAATCGAGCAATTTCTAAAAATAACTTCATATTTGAAGTGGGGCCATTTTTGACGGAGATATGGCCATTAATACAATATATAATTTTAGATGAGTCTGAAGTCATTTTCTTTAAATGCAGTTTTGTTTCAAAAATCGAGCAATTTCTAAAAATACCTTCATATTTGAAGTGGGGCCATTTTTGACGGAGATATGGCCATTAATATAATATATAATTTTAGATGAGTCTGAAGTCATTTTGTTTAAATGCAGTTTTGTTTCAAAAATCGAGCAATTTCTAAAAATACCTTCATATTTGAAGTGGGCCTTTTTGACGGAGATATGGCCATTAATATAATATATAATTTTAGATGAGTCTGAAGTCATTTTTTTTAAATGCAGTTTTGTTTCAAAATGATCGAGCAATTTCAAAAAGAAACCTCATATTTTATGTGGGGCCATTTTTGACGGAGATATGGCCATTAATACAATATATAATTTTAGATGAGTCTAAACTAATTTTCTTTAAATGCAGTTTTGATTCATAAATCGAGCAAAGTATAAAAATAACTTCATATTTTATGTGGGGCCATTTTTGACGAAGATATGGCCATTAATACAATATATAATTTTAGATGAGTCTGAAGTCATTTTGTTTTAATGCAGTTTTGTTTCAAAAATCGAGCAATTTGAAAAAGTAACTTCATGTTTTAAGTGGGGCCATTTTTGACAGAGATATGGCCATTAATATAATATATAATTTTAGATGAGTCTAAACTAATTTTCTTTAAATGCAGTTTTGATTCATAAATCGAGCAAAGTATAAAAATAACTTCATATTTTATGTGGGGCCATTTTTGACGAAGATATGGCCATTAATACAATATATAATTTTAGATGAGTCTGAAGTCATTTTGTTTTAATGCAGTTTTGTTTCAAAAATCGAGCAAATCCTGAAAATTCCTTCATATTTGAAGTGGGGCCATTTTTGACGGAGATATGACCATTAATATAATATATAATTTTAGATGAGTCTGAAGTCATTTTTTTTAAATGCAGTTTCGTTTCAAAAATCGAGCAATTTCAAAAAGTAACTTCATATTTTATGTGGGGCCATTTTTGACGGAGATATGGCCATTAATACAATATATAATTTTAGATGAGTCTGAAGACATTTTCTTTAAATGCAGTTTTGTTTCAAAAATCGAGCAAATTCTAAAAAAACCTTCATATTTGAAGTGGGGCCATTTTTGACGGAGATATGGCCATTAATATAATATATAATTTTAGATGAGTCTGAAGTCATTTTCTTTAAATGCAGTTTCGTTTCAAAAATCGAGCAATTTCAAGAAGTAACTTCATATTTTAAGTGGGGCCATTTTTGACAGAGATATGGCCATTAATATAATATACAATTTTAGATGAGTCTAAACTAATTTTCTTTAAATGCAGTTTTGATTCATAAATCGAGCAAAGTATAAAAATAACTTCATATTTTATGTGGGGCCATTTTTGACGAAGATATGGCCATTAATACAATATATAATTTTAGATGAGTCTGAAGTCATTTTGTTTTAATGCAGTTTTGTTTCAAAAATCGAGCAAAGTCTAAAAATAACTTCATTATTGGCGTGGGGCCATTTTTGGCGGAGATATGGCCATTAACATAATATATAATTTTAGACGAGTCTGAAGTCATTTTCTTTAAATGCAGTTTTATTTAAAAAATCGAGCAATTTCTAAAAGTAACTCCATATTTGAAATGGGGCCATTTTTGACAGAGATATGGCCATTAATAAAATATATAATTTTAGATGAGTCTGAAGTCATTTTGTTTAAATTCAGTTTTGTTTCACAAATCGAGCAATTTCTAAAAATACCTTCATATTTGAAGTGGGACTATTTTTGACGGAGATATGGCCATTAATACAATATATAATTTTAGATGAGTCTGAAGTCATTTTCTTTAAATGCAGTTTTGTTTCAAAAATCGAGCAATTTCTAAAAGTAACTCCATATTTGAAGTGGGGCCAATTTTAACAGAGATATGGCCATTAATATAATATATAATTTTAGATGAGTCTGAAGTCATTTTGTTTAACTGCAGTTTTGTTTAAAAAATCGAGCAATTTCTAAAAGTAACTTTATTATTGGAGTGGGCCCCTTTTTGACAGAGATATGGCCATTAATATAATATATAATTTTAGATGAGTCTGAAGTCATTTTCTTTAAATGCAGTTTTTATTCATAAATCGAGCAAAGTATAAAATTAACTTCATTATTGGCGTGGGGCCATTTTTGACGGAGATATGGCCATTAATACAATATATAATTTTAGATGAGTCTGATGTCATTTTCTTTAAATGCAGTTTTGTTTCAAAAATCGAGCAATTTCTAAAAGTAACTTCATATTTTATGTGGGGCCATTTTTGACGGAGATATGGCCATTAATACAATATATAATTTTAGATGAGTCTGAAGACATTTTCTTTAAATGCAGTTTTGTTTAAAAAATCGAGCAATTTCTTAAAGTAACTCCATATTTGAAGTGATGCCATTTTTGACAGAGATATGGCCATTAATACAATATATAATTTTAGATGAGTCTGAAGTCATTTTCTTTAAATGCAGTTTTGTTTCAAAAATCGAGCAATTTCTAAAAGTAACTTCATATTTTATGTGGGGCCATTTTTGACGGAGATATGGCCATTAATACAATATATAATTTTAGATGAGTCTGAAGTCATTTTCTTTAAATGCAGTTTTGTTTAAAAAATCGAGCAATTTCTAAAAGTAACTTCATATTTTATGTGGGGCCATTTTTGACGGAGATATGGCCATTAATACAATATATAATTTTAGATGAGTCTGAAGACATTTTCTTTAAATGCAGTTTTGTTTAAAAAATCGAGCAATTTCTAAAAGTAACTCCATATTTGAAGTGATGCCATTTTTGACAGAGATATGGCCATTAATACAATATATAATTTTATATGAGTCTGAAGTCATTTTGTTTAAATGCAGTTTTGTTTCACAAATCGAGCAATTTCTAAAAATACTTTCATATTTGAAGTGGGGCCATTTTTGACGGAGATATGGCCATTAATATAATATATAAATTTGGATGAGTCTGAAGTCATTTCGTTTTAATGCAGTTTTGATTCAAAAATCGAGCAAATTCTAAAAATTCCTTCATATTTGAAGTGGGGCCATTTTTGACGGAGATATGGCCATTAATATAATATATAATTTTAGATGAGTCTGAAGTCATTTTCTTTAAATGCAGTTTCGTTTCAAAAATCGAGCAATTTCAAAAAGAAACCTCATGTCTTATGTGGGGCCATTTTTGACGGAGATATGGCCATTAATACAATATATAATTTTAGATGAGTCTGAAGTCATTTTCTTTAAATGCAGTTTTGTTTCAAAAATCGAGCAATTTCTAAAAGTAACTTCATATTTTATGTGGGGCCATTTTTGACGGAGATATGGCCATTAATACAATATATAATTTTAGATGAGTCTGAAGACATTTTCTTTAAATGCAGTTTTGTTTCAAAAATCGAGCAATTTCTAAAAATAACTTCATATTTGGCGTGGGGCCATTTTTGACGGAGATATGGCCATTAATACAATATATAATTTTAGATGAGTCTGAAGTCATTTTCTTTAAATGCAGTTTTGTTTAAAAAATCGAGCAATTTCTAAAAGTAACTCCATATTTGAAGTGATGCCATTTTTGACAGAGATATGGCCATTAATACAATATATAATTTTAGATGAGTCTGAAGTCATTTTCTTTAAATGCAGTTTTGTTTCAAAAATCGAGCAATTTCTAAAAATAACTTCATATTTTAAGTGGGGCCATTTTTGACGGAGATATGGCCATTAATACAATATATAATTTTAGATGAGTCTGAAGTCATTTTGTTTAAATGCAGTTTTGTTTCAAAAATCGAGCAAAGTCTAAAAATAACTTCATTATTGGCGTGGGGCCATTTTTGACGGAGATATGGCCATTAATACAATATATAATTTTAGATGAGTCTGAAGTCATTTTCTTTAAATGCAGTTTTGTTTAAAAAATCGAGCAATTTCTAAAAGTAACTCCATATTTGAAGTGGGGCCATTTTTGACAGAGATATGGCCATTAATACAATATATAATTTTAGATGAGTCTGAAGTCATTTTGTTTAAATGCAGTTTTGTTTCACAAATCGAGCAATTTCTAAAAGTAACTTCATATTTGAAGTGGGGCCATTTTTGACGGAGATATGGCCATTAATACAATATATAATTTTAGATGAGTCTGAAGTCATTTTCTTTAAATGCAGTTTTGTTTCAAAAATCGAGCAAATTCTAAAAATACCTTCATATTTGAAGTGGGGCCATTTTTGACGGAGATATGGCCATTAATATAATATATAATTTTAGATGAGTCTGAAGTCATTTTCTTTAAATGCAGTTTTGTTTCAAAAATCGAGCAATTTCTAAAAGTAACTTCATATTTTATGTGGGGCCATTTTTGACGGAGATATGGCCATTAATACAATATATAATTTTAGATGAGTCTGAAGTCATTTTCTTTAAATGCAGTTTTGTTTCAAAAATCGAGCAATTTCTAAAAGTAACTTCATATTTTAAGTGGGGCCATTTTTGACGGAGATATGGCCATTAATACAATATATAATTTTAGATGAGTCTGAAGTCATTTTCTTTAAATGCAGTTTTGTTTCAAAAATCGAGCAATTTCTAAAAGTAACTCCATATTTGAAGTGGGGCCATTTTTGACAGAGATATGGCCATTAATACAATATATAATTTTAGATGAGTCTGAAGTCATTTTGTTTAAATGCAGTTTTGTTTCAAAAATCGAGCAATTTCTAAAAGTAACTTCATATTTGAAGTGGGGCCATTTTTGACGGAGATATGGCCATTAATATAATATATAATTTTAGATGAGTCTGAAGTCATTTTCTTTAAATGCAGTTTTGTTTCAAAAATCGAGCAATTTCTAAAAATTAACTTCATATTTGAAGTGGGGCCATTTTTGACGGAGATATGGCCATTAATATAATATATAATTTTAGATGAGTCTGAAGTCATTTTCTTTAAATGCAGTTTTGTTTCAAAAATCGAGCAATTTCTAAAAGTAACTTCATATTTTATGTGGGGCCATTTTTGACGGAGATATGGCCATTAATACAATATATAATTTTAGATGAGTCTGAAGTCATTTTCTTTAAATGCAGTTTTGTTTAAAAAATCGAGCAATTTCTAAAAGTAACTCCATATTTGAAGTGGGGCCATTTTTGACAGAGATATGGCCATTAATATAATATATAATTTTAGATGAGTCTAAACTCATTTTCTTTAAATGCAGTTTTGATTCAAAAATCGAGCAATTTCTAAAAATAACTTCATATTTTATGTGGGGCCATTTTTGACGGAGATATGGCCATTAATACAATATATAATTTTAGATGAGTCTGAAGTCATTTTGTTTTAATGCAGTTTTGTTTCAAAAATCGAGCAAAGTCTAAAAATAACTTCATTATTGGCGTGGGGCCATTTTTTGACGGAGATATGGCCATTAACATAATATATAATTTTAGACGAGTCTGAAGTCATTTTCTTTAAATGCAGTTTTATTTAAAAAATCGAGCAATTTCTAAAAGTAACTCCATATTTGAAATGGGGCCATTTTTGACAGAGATATGGCCATTAATAAAATATATAATTTTAGATGAGTCTGAAGTCATTTTGTTTAAATGCAGTTTTGTTTCACAAATCGAGCAATTTCTAAAAATACCTTCATATTTGAAGTGGGACTATTTTTGACGGAGATATGGCCATTAATACAATATATAATTTTAGATGAGTCTGAAGTCATTTTCTTTAAATGCAGTTTTGTTTCAAAAATCGAGCAATTTCTAAAAGTAACTCCATATTTGAAGTGGGGCCATTTTTAACAGAGATATGGCCATTAATATAATATATAATTTTAGATGAGTCTGAAGTCATTTTGTTTAACTGCAGTTTTGTTTAAAAAATCGAGCAATTTCTAAAAGTAACTTTATTATTGGAGTGGGGCCATTTTTGACAGAGATATGGCCATTAATATAATATATAATTTTAGATGAGTCTGAAGTCATTTTCTTTAAATGCAGTTTTTATTCATAAATCGAGCAAAGTATAAAATTAACTTCATTATTGGCGTGGGGCCATTTTTGACGGAGATATGGCCATTAATACAATATATAATTTTAGATGAGTCTGATGTCATTTTCTTTAAATGCAGTTTTGTTTCAAAAATCGAGCAATTTCTAAAAGTAACTTCATATTTTATGTGGGGCCATTTTTGACGGAGATATGGCCATTAATACAATATATAATTTTAGATGAGTCTGAAGACATTTTCTTTAAATGCAGTTTTGTTTAAAAAATCGAGCAATTTCTTAAAGTAACTCCATATTTGAAGTGATGCCATTTTTGACAGAGATATGGCCATTAA
Source organism: Drosophila murphyi (assembly GCA_018904325.1). Classification (NCBI taxonomy): domain Eukaryota; kingdom Metazoa; phylum Arthropoda; class Insecta; order Diptera; family Drosophilidae; genus Drosophila; species Drosophila murphyi. The sequence continues at coordinate 13,076 of JAEIFX010000175.1, forward strand.
TACAATATATAATTTTAGATGAGTCTGAAGTCATTTTCTTTAAATGCAGTTTTGTTTCAAAAATCGAGCAATTTCTAAAAGTAACTTCATATTTTATGTGGGGCCATTTTTGACGGAGATATGGCCATTAATACAATATATAATTTTAGATGAGTCTGAAGTCATTTTCTTTAAATGCAGTTTTGTTTAAAAAATCGAGCAATTTCTAAAAGTAACTTCATATTTTATGTGGGGCCAGTTTTTGACGGAGATATGGCCATTAATACAATATATAATTTTAGATGAGTCTGAAGACATTTTCTTTAAATGCAGTTTTGTTTAAAAAAATCGAGCAATTTCTAAAAGTAACTCCATATTTGAAGTGATGCCATTTTTGACAGAGATATGGCCATTAATACAATATATAATTTTATATGAGTCTGAAGTCATTTTGTTTAAATTCAGTTTTGTTTCACAAATCGAGCAATTTCTAAAAATACCTTCATATTTGAAGTGGGGCCATTTTTGACGGAGATATGGCCATTAATATAATATATAAATTTGGATGAGTCTGAAGTCATTTCGTTTTAATGCAGTTTTGATTCAAAAATCGAGCAAATTCTAAAAATTCCTTCATATTTGAAGTGGGGCCATTTTTGACGGAGATATGGCCATTAATATAATATATATTTTTAGATGAGTCTGAAGTCATTTTCTTTAAATGCAGTTTCGTTTCAAAAATCGAGCAATTTCAAAAAGAAACCTCATGTTTTATGTGGGGCCATTTTTGACGGAGATATGGCCATTAATACAATATATAATTTTAGATGAGTCTGAAGTCATTTTGTTTTAATGCAGTTTTGTTTCAAAAATCGAGCAAAGTCTAAAAATAACTTCATTATTGGCGTGGGGCCATTTTTGGCGGAGATATGGCCATTAACATAATATATAATTTTAGACGAGTCTGAAGTCATTTTCTTTAAATGCAGTTTTATTTAAAAAATCGAGCAATTTCTAAAAGTAACTCCATATTTGAAATGGGGCCATTTTTGACAGAGATATGGCCATTAATAAAGTATATAATTTTAGATGAGTCTGAAGTCATTTTGTTTAAATGCAGTTTTGTTTCACAAATCGAGCAATTTCTAAAAATACCTTCATATTTGAAGTGGGACTATTTTTGACGGAGATATGGCCATTAATACAATATATAATTTTAGATGAGTCTGAAGTCATTTTCTTTAAATTCAGTTTTGTTTCAAAAATCGAGCAATTTCTAAAAGTAACTCCATATTTGAAGTGGGGCCAATTTTAACAGAGATATGGCCATTAATATAATATATAATTTTAGATGAGTCTGAAGTCATTTTGTTTAACTGCAGTTTTGTTTAAAAAATCGAGCAATTTCTAAAAGTAACTTTATTATTGGAGTGGGCCCCTTTTTGACAGAGATATGGCCATTAATATAATATATAATTTTAGATGAGTCTGAAGTCATTTTCTTTAAATGCAGTTTTTATTCATAAATCGAGCAAAGTATAAAATTAACTTCATTATTGGCGTGGGGCCATTTTTGACGGAGATATGGCCACTAATACAATATATAATATTAGATGAGTCTGAAGACATTTTCTTTAAATGCAGTTTTGTTTAAAAAAATCGAGCAATTTCTTAAAGTAACTCCATATTTGAAGTGATGCCATTTTTGACAGAGATATGGCCATTAATACAATATATAATTTTAGATGAGTCTGAAGTCATTTTCTTTAAATGCAGTTTTGTTTCAAAAATCGAGCAATTTCTAAAAGTAACTTCATATTTTATGTGGGGCCATTTTTGACGGAGATATGGCCATTAATACAATATATAATTTTAGATGAGTCTGAAGTCATTTTCTTTAAATGCAGTTTTGTTTAAAAAATCGAGCAATTTCTAAAAGTAACTTCATATTTTATGTGGGGCCATTTTTGACTGAGATATGGCCATTAATACAATATATAATTTTAGATGAGTCTGAAGACATTTTCTTTAAATGCAGTTTTGTTTAAAAAATCGAGCAATTTCTAAAAGTAACTCCATATTTGAAGTGATGCCATTTTTGACAGAGATATGGCCATTAATACAATATATAATTTTATATGAGTCTGAAGTCATTTTGTTTAAATGCAGTTTTGTTTCACAAATCGAGCAATTTCTAAAAATACCTTCATATTTGAAGTGGGGCCATTTTTGACGGAGATATGGCCATTAATATAATATATAAATTTGGATGAGTCTGAAGTCATTTCGTTTTAATGCAGTTTTGTTTCAAAAATCGAGCAAATTCTAAAAATTCCTTCATATTTGAAGTGGGGCCATTTTTGACGGAGATATGGCCATTAATATAATATATATAATTTTAGATGAGTCTGAAGTCATTTTCTTTAAATGCAGTTTCGTTTCAAAAATCGAGCAATTTCAAAAAGAAACCACATATTTTATGTGGGGCCATTTTTGACGGAGATATGGCCATTAATACAATATATAATTTTAGATGAGTCTAAACTAATTTTCTTTAAATGCAGTTTTGATTCATAAATCGAGCAAAGTATAAAAATAACTTCATATTTTATGTGGGGCCATTTTTGACGAAGATATGGCCATTTATACAATATATAATTTTAGATGAGTCTGAAGTCATTTTGTTTTAATGCAGTTTTGTTTCAAAAATCGAGCAATTTCAAAAAGTAACTTCATATTTTAAGTGGGGCCATTTTTGACAGAGATATGGCCATTAATATAATATATAATTTTAGATGAGTCTAAACTAATTTTCTTTAAATGCAGTTTTGATTCATAAATCGAGCAAAGTATAAAAATAACTTCATATTTTATGTGGGGCCATTTTTGACGAAGATATGGCCATTAATACAATATATAATTTTAGATGAGTCTGAAGTCATTTTGTTTTAATGCAGTTTTGTTTCAAAAATCGAGCAATTTCTAAAAGTAACTCCATATTTGAAATGGGGCCATTTTTGACAGAGATATGGCCATTAATACAATATATAATTTTAGATGAGTCTGAAGTCTTTTTGTTTAAATGCAGTTTTGTTTCACAAATCGAGCAATTTCTAAAAATACCTTCATATTTGAAGTGGGACTATTTTTGACGGAGATATGGCCATTAATACAATATATAATTTTAGATGAGTCTGAAGTCATTTTCTTTAAATGCAGTTTTGTTTCAAAAATCGAGCAATTTCTAAAAGTAACTCCATATTTGAAGTGGGGCAAATTTTAACAGAGATATGGCCATTAATATAATATATAATTTTAGATGAGTCTGAAGTCATTTTGTTTAAATGCAGTTTTGTTTAAAAAATCGAGCAATTTCTAAAAGTAACTTTATTATTGGAGTGGGCCCCTTTTTGACAGAGATATGGCCATTAATATAATATATAATTTTAGATGAGTCTGAAGTCATTTTCTTTAAATGCATTTTTGATTCATAAATCGAGCAAAGTATAAAAATAACTTCATTATTGGCGTGGGGCCATTTTTGACGGAGATATGGCCATTAATACAATATATAATTTTAGATGAGTCTGAAGTCATTTTCTTTAAATGCAGTTTTGTTTCAAAAATCGCGCAATTTCTAAAAGTAACTTCATATTTTATGTGGGGCCATTTTTGACGGAGATATGGCCATTAATACAATATATAATTTTAGATGAGTCTGAAGTCATTTTGTTTAAATGCAGTTTTGTTTCACAAATCGAGCAATTTCTAAAAATACCTTCATATTTGAAGTGGGACTATTTTTGACGGAGATATGGCCATTAATACAATATATAATTTTAGATGAGTCTGAAGTCATTTTCTTTAAATGCAGTTTTGTTTAAAAAATCGAGCAATTTCTAAAAGTAACTCCATATTTGAAATGGGGCCATTTTTGTCAGAGATATGGCCATTAATAAAATATATAATTTTAGATGAGTCTGAAGTCATTTTGTTTAAATGCAGTTTTGTTTCACAAATCGAGCAATTTCTAAAAATACCTTCATATTTGAAGTGGGACTATTTTTGACGGAGATATGGCCATTAATACAATATATAATTTTAGATGAGTCTGAAGTCATTTTGTTTAAATGCAGTTTTGTTTCACAAATCGAGCAATTTCTAAAAATACCTTCATATTTTAAGTGGGACTATTTTTGACGGCCATAATTTTTGATGGCCATTAATATAATATATAATTTTAGATGAGTCTGAAGTCATTTTGTTTAACTGCAGGTTTGTTTAAAAAATCGAGCAATTTCTAAAAGTAACTCCATATTTGAAGTGGGGCCAATTTTAACAGAGATATGGCCATTAATATAATATATAATTTTAGATGAGTCTGAAGTCATTTTGTTTAACTGCAGTTTTGTTTAAAAAATCGAGCAATTTCTAAAAGTAACTCCATATTTGAAGTGGGGCCAATTTTAACAGAGATATGGCCATTAATATAATATATAATTTTAGATGAGTCTGAAGTCATTTTGTTTAAATGCAGTTTTGTTTAAAAAATCGAGCAATTTCTAAAAGTAACTCCATATTTGAAATGGGGCCATTTTTGTCAGAGATATGGCCATTAATACAATATATAATTTTAGATGAGTCTGAAGTCATTTTGTTTAAATGCAGTTTTGTTTCAAAAATCGAGCAATTTCTAAAAGTAACTCCATATTTGAAGTGATGCCATTTTTGACAGAGATATGGCCATTAATACAATATATAACTTTAGATGAGTCTGAAGTAATTTTGTTTAAATGCAGTTTTGTTTCACAAATCGAGCAATTTCTAAAAATACCTTCATATTTGAAGTGGGGCCATTTTTGACGGAGATATGGCCATTAATATAATATATAAATTTGGATGAGTCTGAAGACATTTTCTTTAAAAGCAGTTTTGTTTTAAAAATCGAGCAAATTCTAAAAATACCTTCTTATTTGAAGTGGGGCCATTTTTGACGGAGATATGGCCATTAATATAATACATTATTTTAGATGAGTCTGAAGTCATATTCTTTAAATGCAGTTTCGTTTCAAAAATCGAGCAATTTCTAAAAGTAACTTCAGATTTTAAGTGGGGCCATTTTTGACAGAGATATGACCATTAATATAATATATAATTTTAGATGAGTCTAAAGTCATTTTCTTTAAATGCAGTTTTGATTCATAAATCGAGCAAAGTATAAAAATAACTTCATATTTTATGTGGGGCCATTTTTGATGGAGATATGGCCATTAATATAATATATAATTTTAGATGAGTCTAAAGTCATTTTCTTTAAATGCAGTTTTGATTCATAAATCGAGCAAAGTATAAAAATAACTTCATATTTTATGTGGGGCCATTTTTGATGGAGATATGGCCATTAATATAATATATAATTTTAGATGAGTCTGAAGTCATTTTGTTTTAATGCAGTTTTGTTTCAAAAATCGAGCAAAGTCTAAAAATAACTTCATTATTGGCGTGGGGCCATTTTTGACAGAGATATGGCCATTAACATAATATATAATTTTAGACGAGTCTGAAGACATTTTCTTTAAATGCAGTTTTGTTTAAAAAATCGAGCAATTTCTAAAAGTAACTCCATATTTGAAATGGGGCCATTTTTGACAGAGATATGGCCATTAATAAAATATATAATTTTAGAAGAGTCTGAAGTCATTTTGTTTAAATGCAGTTTTGTCTCAAAAATCGATCAATTTCTAAAAATACCTTCATATTTGAAGTGGGACTATTTTTGACAGAGATATGGCCATTAATACAATATATAATTTTAGATGAGTCTGAAGACATTTTCTTTAAATGCAGTTTTGATTCATAAATCGAGCAAAGTATAAAAATAACTTCATTATTGGCGTGGGGCCATTTTTGACGGAGATATGGCCATTAATACAATATATAATTTTAGATGAGTCTGAAGACATTTTCTTTAAATGCAGTTTTGTTTAAAAAATCGAGCAATTTCTAAAAGTAACTCCATATTTGAAGTGATGCCATTTTTGACAGAGATATGGCCATTAATACAATATATAACTTTAGATGAGTCTGAAGTAATTTTGTTTAAATGCAGTTTTGTTTCACAAATCGAGCAATTTCTAAAAATACCTTCATATTTGAAGTGGGGCCATTTTTGACGGAGATATGGCCATTAATATACTATATAAATTTGGATGAGTCTGAAGACATTTTCTTTAAACGCAGTTTTGTTTTAAAAATCGAGCAAATTCTAAAAATACCTTCTTATTTGAAGTGGGGCCATTTTTTACGGAGATATGGCCATTAATATAATACATAATTTTAGATGAGTCTGAAGTCATATTCTTTAAATGCAGTTTCGTTTCAAAAATCGAGCAATTTCTAAAAGTAACTTCAGATTTTAAGTGGGGCCATTTTTGACAGAGATATGGCCATTAATATAATATATAATTTTAGATGAGTCTAAAGTCATTTTCTTTAAATGCAGTTTTGATTCATAAATCGAGCAAAGTATAAAAATAACTTCATATTTTATGTGGGGCCATTTTTGATGGAGATATGGCCATTAATATAATATATAATTTTAGATGAGTCTAAAGTCATTTTCTTTAAATGCAGTTTTGATTCATAAATCGAGCAAAGTATAAAAATAACTTCATATTTTATGTGGGGCCATTTTTGATGGAGATATGGCCATTAATACATTATATAATTTTAGATGAGTCTGAAGTCATTTTGTTTTAATGCAGTTTTGTTTCAAAAATCGAGCAAAGTCTAAAAATAACTTCATTATTGGCGTGGGCCATTTTTGACAGAGGTATGGCCATTAACATAATATATAATTTTAGACGAGTCTGAAGACATTTTCTTTAAATGCAGTTTTGTTTAAAAAATCGAGCAATTTCTAAAAGTAACTCTATATTTGAAATGGGGCCATTTTTGACAGAGATATGGCCATTAATAAAATATATAATTTTAGATGAGTCTGAAGTCATTTTGTTTAAATGCAGTTTTGTCTCAAAAATCCAGCAATTTCTAAAAGTAACTCCATATTTGAAGTGGGGCAAATTTTAACAGAGATATGGCCATTAATATAATATATAATTTTAGATGAGTCTGAAGTCATTTTCTTTAAATGCAGTTTTGTTTAAAAAATCGAGCAATTTCTAAAAGTAACTCCATATTTGAAGTGGGGCCAATTTTAACAGAGATATGGCCATTAATATAATATATAATTTTAGATGAGTCTGAAGTCATTTTCTTTAAATGCAGTTTTGTTTAAAAAATCGAGCAATTTCTAAAAGTAACTCCATATTTGAAGTGGGGCAAATTTTAACAGAGATATGGCCATTAATATAATATATAATTTTAGATGAGTCTGAAGTCATTTTGTTTAAATGCAGTTTTGTTTCACAAATCGAGCAATTTCTAAAAATACCTTCATATTTGAAGTGGGACTATTTTTGACGGAGATATGGCCATTAATACAATATATAATTTTAGATGAGTCTGAAGTCATTTTCTTTAAATGCAGTTTTGTTTCAAAAATCGAGCAATTTCTAAAAGTAACTCCATATTTGAAGTGGGGCCAATTTTAACAGAGATATGGCCATTAATATAATATATAATTTTAGATGAGTCTGAAGTCATTTTGTTTAACTGCAGTTTTGTTTAAAAAATCGAGCAATCTCTAAAAGTAACTTTATTATTGGAGTGGGCCCCTTTTTGACAGAGATATGGCCATTAATATAATATATAATTTTAGATGAGTCTGAAGTCATTTTCTTTAAATGCAGTTTTGATTCATAAATCGAGCAAAGTATAAAAATAACTTCATTATTGGCGTGGGGCCATTTTTGACGGAGATATGGCCATTAATACAATATGTAATTTTAGATGAGTCTGAAGTCATTTTGTTTTAATGCAGTTTTGTTTCAAAAATCGAGCAATTTCTAAAAGTAACTCCTTTTTTGAAATGGGGCCATTTTTGACAGAGATATGGCCATTAATATAATATATAATTTTAGATGAGTCTTAACTAATTTTCTTTAAATGCAGTTTTGATTCATAAATCGAGCAAAGTATAAAAATAACTTCATATTTTATGTGGGGCCATTTTTGACGGAGATATGGCCATTAATATAATATATAATTTTAGATGAGTCTGAAGTCATTTTCTTTAAATGCAGTTTTGTTTAATAAATCGAGCAATTTCTAAAAGTAACTCCATATTTGAAATGGGGCCATTTTTGACAGAGATATGGCCATTAATAAAATATATAATTTTAGATGAGTCTGAAGTCATTTTGTTTAAATGCAGTTTTGTTTCACAAATCGAGCAATTTCTAAAAATACCTTCATATTTGAAGTGGGACTATTTTTGACGGAGATATGGCCATTAATACAATATATAATTTTAGATGAGTCTGAAGTCATTTTCTTTAAATGCAGTTTTGTTTCAAAAATCGAGCAATTTCTAAAAGTAACTCCATATTTGAAGTGGGGCCAATTTTAACAGAGATATGGCCATTAATATAATATATAATTTTAGATGAGTCTGAAGTCATTTTGTTTAAATGCAGTTTTGTTTAAAAAATCGAGCAATTTCTAAAAGTAATTTATTTATTTTGTGGGCCCCATTTTTGACAGAGATATGGCCATTAATATAATATATAATTTTAGATGAGTCTGAAGTCATTTTCTTTAAATGCAGTTTTGATTCATAAATCGAGCAAAGTATAAAAATAACTTCATTATTGGCGTGGGGCCATTTTTGACGGAGATATGGCCATTAATACAATATATAATTTTAGATGAGTCTGAAGTCATTTTCTTTAAATGCAGTTTTGTTTCAAAAATCGAGCAATTTCTAAAAGTAACTTCATATTTTATGTGGGGCCATTTTTGACGGAGATATGGCCATTAATACAATATATAATTTTAGATGAGTCTGAAGACATTTTCTTTAAATGCAGTTTTGTTTCAAAAATCGAGCAAATTCTAAAAATAACTTCATTATTTGGCGTGGGGCCATTTTTGACAGAGATATGGCCATTAACATAATATATAATTTTAGATGAGTCTGAAGTCATTTTCTTTAAATGCAGTTTTGTTTAAAAAATCGAGCAATTTCTAAAAGTAACTCCATATTTGAAATGGGGCCATTTTTGACAGAGATATGGCCATTAATAAAATATATAATTTTAGATGAGTCTGAAGTCATTTTGTTTAAATGCAGTTTTGTTTCACAAATCGAGCAATTTCTAAAAATACCTTCATATTTGAAGTGGGACCATTTTTGACGGAGATATGGCCATTAATACAATATATAATTTTAGATGAGTCTGAAGTCATTTTCTTTAAATGCAGTTTTGTTTCAAAAATCGAGCAATTTCTAAAAGTAACTCCATATTTGAAGTGGGGCCAATTTTAACAGAGATATGGCCATTAATATAATATATAATTTTAGATGAGTCTGAAGTCATTTTGTTTAAATGCAGTTTTGTTTAAAAAATCGAGCAATTTCTAAAAGTAACTTTATTATTTGAAGTGGGCCCCTTTTTGACAGAGATATGGCCATTAATATAATATATAATTTTAGATGAGTCTGAAGTCATTTTCTTTAAATGCAGTTTTGTTTCAAAAATCGAGCAATTTCTAAAAATAACTTCATATTTGAAGTGGGGCCATTTTTGACGGAGATATGGCCATTAATACAATATATAATTTTAGATGAGTCTGAAGTCATTTTGTTTAAATGCAGTTTTGTTTCACAAATCGAGCAATTTCTAAAAGTTACTTCATATTTTATGTGGGGCCATTTTTGACGGAGATATGGCCATTAATACAATATATAATTTTAGATGAGTCTGAAGTCATTTTCTTTAAATGCAGTTTTGTTTAAAAAATCGAGCAATTTCTAAAAGTAACTCCATATTTGAAGTGGGGCCATTTTTGACGGAGATATGGCCATTAATACAATATATAATTTTAGATGAGTCTGAAGTCATTTTGTTTAAATGCAGTTTTGTTTCACAAATCGAGCAATTTCTAAAAGTAACTTCATATTTTAAGTGGGGCCATTTTTGACAGAGATATGGCCATTAATAAAATATATAATTTTAGATGAGTCTGAAGTCATTTTCTTTAAATGCAGTTTTGTTTCATAAATCGAGCAAAGTCTAAAAATAACTTCATATTTTATGTGGGGCCATTTTTGACGGAGATATGGCCATTAATATAATATATAATTTTAGATGAGTCTGAAGTCATTTTCTTTAAATGCAGTTTTGTTTCATAAATCGAGCAAATTATAAAAATAACTTCATATTTTATGTGGGGCCATTTTTGACGGAGATATGGCCATTAATATAATATATAATTTTAGATGAGTCTGAAGTCATTTTGTTTAAATGCAGTTTTGTTTCAAAAATCGAGCAAATTCTAAAAATAACTTCATATATTGGCGTGGGGCCATTTTTGACAGAGATATGGCCATTAATATAATATATAATTTTAGATGAGTCTGAAGTCATTTTCTTTAAATGCAGTTTTGTTTAAAAAATCGAGCAATTTCTAAAAGTAACTCCATATTTGAAGTGGGGCCATTTTTGACGGAGATATGGCCATTAATAAAATATATAATTTTAGATGAGTCTGAAGTCATTTTGTTTAAATGCAGTTTTGTTTCACAAATCGAGCAATTTCTAAAAATACCTTCATATTTGAAGTGGGACCATTTTTGACAGAGATATGGCCATTAATACAATATATAATTTTAGATGAGTCTGAAGTCATTTTCTTTAAATGCAGTTTTGATTCATAAATCGAGCAAAGTATAAAAATAACTTCATTATTGGCGTGGGGCCATTTTTGACGGAGATAAAATGCAGTTTTGTTTAAAAAATCGAGCAATTTCTAAAAGTAACTCCATATTTGAAGTGATGCCATTTTTGACAGAGATATGGCCATTAATACAATATATAACTTTAGATGAGTCTGAAGTCATTTTGTTTAAATGCAGTTTTGTTTCACAAATCGAGCAATTTCTAAAAATACCTTCATATTTGAAGTGGGGCCATTTTTGACGGAGATATGGCCATTAATATACTATATAAATTTGGATGAGTCTGAAGACATTTTCTTTAAACGCAGTTTTGTTTTAAAAATCGAGCAAATTCTAAAAATACCTTCTTATTTGAAGTGGGGCCATTTTTTACGGAGATATGGCCATTAATATAATACATAATTTTAGATGAGTCTGAAGTCATATTCTTTAAATGCAGTTTCGTTTCAAAAATCGAGCAATTTCTAAAAGTAACTTCAGATTTTAAGTGGGGCCATTTTTGACAGAGATATGGCCATTAATATAATATATAATTTTAGATGAGTCTAAAGTCATTTTCTTTAAATGCAGTTTTGATTCATAAATCGAGCAAAGTATAAAAATAACTTCATATTTTATGTGGGGCCATTTTTGATGGAGATATGGCCATTAATATAATATATAATTTTAGATGAGTCTAAAGTCATTTTCTTTAAATGCAGTTTTGATTCATAAATCGAGCAAAGTATAAAAATAACTTCATATTTTATGTGGGGCCATTTTTGATGGAGATATGGCCATTAATACATTATATAATTTTAGATGAGTCTGAAGTCATTTTGTTTTAATGCAGTTTTGTTTCAAAAATCGAGCAAAGTCTAAAAATAACTTCATTATTGGCGTGGGGCCATTTTTGACAGAGATATGGCCATTAACATAATATATAATTTTAGACGAGTCTGAAGACATTTTCTTTAAATGCAGTTTTGTTTAAAAAATCGAGCAATTTCTAAAAGTAACTCTATATTTGAAATGGGGCCATTTTTGACAGAGATATGGCCATTAATAAAATATATAATTTTAGATGAGTCTGAAGTCATTTTGTTTAAATGCAGTTTTGTCTCAAAAATCGAGCAATTTCTAAAAATACCTTCATATTTGAAGTGGGACTATTTTTGACAGAGATATGGCCATTAATACAATATATAATTTTAGATGAGTCTGAAGACATTTTCTTTAAATGCAGTTTTGATTCATAAATCGAGCAAAGTATAAAAATAACTTCATTATTGGCGTGGGGCCATTTTTGACGGAGATATGGCCATTAATACAATATATAATTTTAGATGAGTCTGAAGTCATTTTCTTTAAATGCAGTTTTGTTTCAAAAATCGAGAAATTTCTAAAAATACCTTCATATTTGAAGTGGGATTATTTTTGACAGAGATATGGCCATTAATATAATATATAATATTAGATGAGTGTGAAGTCATTTTCTTTAAATGCAGCTTTGATTCATAAATCCAGCAAAGTATAAAAATGACTTCAATATTGGCGTGGGGCCATTTTTGACGGAGATATGGCCATTAATACAATATATAATTTTAGATGAGTCTGAAGACATTTTCTTTAAATGCAGTTTTGTTTAAAAAATCGAGCAATTTCTAAAAGTAACTCCATATTTGAAGTGATGCCATTTTTGACAGAGATATGGCCATTAATACAATATATAATTTTAGATGAGTCTGAAGTCATTTTGTTTAAATGCAGTTTTGTTTCACAAATCGGGCAATTTCTAAAAATACCTTCATATTTGAAGTGGGGCCATTTTTGACGGAGATATGGCCATTAATATAATATATAAATTTGGATGAGTCTGAAGTCATTTCGTTTTAATGCAGTTTTGTTTAAAAAATCGAGCAAATTCTAAAAATTCCTTCATATTTGAAGTGGGGCCATTTTTGACGCAGATATGGCCATTAATATAATATATAATTTTAGATGAGTCTGAAGTCATTTTCTTTAAATGCAGTTTCGTTTCAAAAATCGAGCAATTTCTAAAAGTAACTTCATATTTGAAGTGGGGCCATTTTTGACGGAGATATGGCCATTAATACAATATATAATTTTAGATGAGTCTGAAGTCATTTTCTTTAAATGCAGTTTTGTTTCAAAAATCGAGCAAATTCTAAAAATACCTTCATATTTGAAGTGGGGCCATTTTTGACGGAGATATGGCCATTAATATAATATATAATTTTAGATGAGTCTGAAGTCATTTTCTTTAAATGCAGTTTTGTTTCAAAAATCGAGCAAATTCTAAAAATAACTTCATATTTGAAGTGGGGCCATTTTTGACGGAGATATGGCCATTAATATAATATATAATTTTAGATGAGTCTGAAGTCATTTTCTTTAAATGCAGTTTTGTTTCAAAAATCGAGCAATTTCTAAAAGTAACTTCATATTTTGAAGTGGGGCCATTTTTGACGGAGATATGGCCATTAATACAATATATAATTTTAGATGAGTCTGAAGTCATTTTGTTTAAATGCAGTTTTGTTTCAAAAATCGAGCAATTTCTAAAAATACCTTCATATTTGAAGTGGGGCCATTTTTGACGGAGATATGGCCATTAATACAATATATAATTTTAGATGAGTCTGAAGTCATTTTTGTTTTAAATGCAGTTTTGTTTCAAAAATCGAGCAATTTCTAAAAATAACTTCATATTTGAAGTGGGGCCATTTTTGACGGAGATATGGCCATTAATATAATATATAATTTTAGATGAGTCTGAAGTCATTTTCTTTAAATGCAGTTTTGTTTAAAAAATCGAGCAAATTTCTAAAAATACCTTCATATTTGAAGTGGGGCCATTTTTGACAGAGATATGGCCATTAATATAATATATAATTTTAGATGAGTCTGAAGTCATTTTCTTTAAATGCAGTTTTGTTTCAAAAATCGAGCAATTTCTAAAAATAACTTCATATTTGAAGTGGGGCCATTTTTGACGGAGATATGGCCATTAATACAATATATAATTTTAGATGAGTCTGAAGTCATTTTCTTTAAATGCAGTTTTGTTTAAAAAATCGAGCAAATTCTAAAAATACCTTCATATTTGAAGTGGGGCCATTTTTGACGGAGATATGGCCATTAATATAATATATAATTTTAGATGAGTCTGAAGTCATTTTGTTTAAATGCAGTTTTGTTTCACAAATCGAGCAATTTCTAAAAATAACTTCATATTTGAAGTGGGGCCATTTTTGACGGAGATATGGCCATTAATATAATATATAATTTTAGATGAGTCTGAAGTCATTTTCTTTAAATGCAGTTTTGTTTAAAAAATCGAGCAAATTCTAAAAATAACTTCATTTTTGAAGTGGGGCCATTTTTTGACAGAGATATGGCCATTAATACAATATATAATTTTAGATGAGTCTGAAGTCATTTTTTTTAAATGCAGTTTTGTTTCAAAAATCGAGCAATTTCTAAAAATAACTTCATATTTTGAAGTGGGGCCATTTTTGACGGAGATATGGCCATTAATATAATATATAATTTTAGATGAGTCTGAAGTCATTTTCTTTAAATGCAGTTTTGTTTAAAAATCGAGCAATTTCTAAAAGATTCTTTATATTTGAAGTGGGGCCATTTTTGACGGAGATATGGCCATTAATACAATATATAATTTTAGATGAGTCTGAAGTCATTTTCTTTAAATGCAGTTTTGTTTCAAAAATCGAGCAATTTCTAAAAGTAACTTCATATTTGAAGTGGGGCCATTTTTGACGGAGATATGGCCATTAATACAATATATAATTTTAGATGAGTCTGAAGTCATTTTCTTTAAATGCAGTTTTGTTTCAAAAATCGAGCAATTTCTAAAAATAACTTCATATTTGAAGTGGGGCCATTTTTGACGGAGATATGGCCATTAATATAATATATAATTTTAGATGAGTCTGAAGTCATTTTCTTTAAATGCAGTTTTGTTTCAAAAATCGAGCAATTTCTAAAAATACCTTCATATTTGAAGTGGGGCCATTTTTGACGGAGATATGGCCATTAATATAATATATAAATTTAGATGAGTCTGAAGTCATTTTCTTTAAATGCAGTTTTGTTTCAAAAATCGAGCAAATTCTAAAAATACCTTCATATTTGAAGTGGGGCCATTTTTGACGGAGATATGGCCATTAATATAATATATAATTTTAGATGAGTCTGAAGTCATTTTCTTTAAATGCAGTTTTGTTTCAAAAATCGAGCAATTTCTAAAAGTAACTTCATATTTTAAGTGGGGCCATTTTTGACGGAGATATGGCCATTAATACAATATATAATTTTAGATGAGTCTGAAGTCATTTTCTTTAAATGCAGTTTTGTTTCAAAAATCGAGCAATTTCTAAAAATAACTTCATTTTTGAAGTGGGGCCATTTTTGACAGAGATATGGCCATTAATACAATATATAATTTTAGATGAGTCTGAAGTCATTTTGTTTAAATGCAGTTTTGTTTCAAAAATCGAGCAAATTCTAAAAATAACTTCATATTTGAAGTGGGGCCATTTTTTGACGGAGATATGGCCATTAATATAATATATAATTTTAGATGAGTCTGAAGTCATTTTCTTTAAATGCAGTTTTGTTTCAAAAATCGAGCAATTTCTAAAAGTAACTTCATATTTGAAGTGGGGCCATTTTTGACGGAGATATGGCCATTAATACAATATATAATTTTAGATGAGTCTGAAGTCATTTTCTTTAAATGCAGTTTTGTTTCAAAAATCGAGCAATTTCTAAAAGTAACTTCATATTTGAAGTGGGGCCATTTTTGACGGAGATATGGCCATTAATATAATATATAATTTTAGATGAGTCTGAAGTCATTTTCTTTAAATGCAGTTTTGTTTCAAAAATCGAGCAAATTCTAAAAATAACTTCATATTTGAAGTGGGGCCATTTTTGACGGAGATATGGCCATTAATACAATATATAATTTTAGATGAGTCTGAAGTCATTTTCTTTAAATGCAGTTTTGTTTCAAAAATCGAGCAATTTCTAAAAGTAACTTCATATTTGAAGTGGGGCCATTTTTGACGGAGATATGGCCATTAATATAATATATAATTTTAGATGAGTCTGAAGACATTTTCTTTAAATGCAGTTTTGTTTCAAAAATCGAGCAAATTCTAAAAATAACTTCATTATTTGAAGTGGGGCCATTTTTGACGGAGATATGGCCATTAATACAATATATAATTTTAGATGAGTCTGAAGTCATTTTCTTTAAATGCAGTTTTGTTTCAAAAATCGAGCAATTTCTAAAAGTTACTTCATATTTTAAGTGGGGCCATTTTTTGACGGAGATATGGCCATTAATATAATATATAATTTTAGATGAGTCTGAAGTCATTTTCTTTAAATGCAGTTTTGTTTAAAAAATCGAGCAAATTCTAAAAATAACTCCATATTTGAAGTGGGGCCATTTTTGACGGAGATATGGCCATTAATATAATATATAATTTTAGATGAGTCTGAAGTCATTTTCTTTAAATGCAGTTTTGTTTCAAAAATCGAGCAATTTCTAAAAAGTAACTTCATATTTTGAAGTGGGGCCATTTTTGACGGAGATATGGCCATTAATATAATATATAATTTTAGATGAGTCTGAAGTCATTTTCTTTAAATGCAGTTTTGTTTCAAAAATCGAGCAAATTCTAAAAATAACTTCATATTTGAAGTGGGGCCATTTTTGACGGAGATATGGCCATTAATATAATATATAATTTTAGATGAGTCTGAAGTCATTTTCTTTAAATGCAGTTTTGTTTCAAAAATCGAGCAATTTCTAAAAGTAACTTCATATTTGGAGTGGGGCCATTTTTGACGGAGATATGGCCATTAATACAATATATAATTTTAGATGAGTCTGAAGTCATTTTGTTTTAAATGCAGTTTTGTTTCAAAAATCGAGATTTCTAAAAATGAGCAATTCTAATTCATATTTTGAAGTGGGGCCATTTTTGACGGAGATATGGCCATTAATACAATATATAATTTTAGATGAGTCTGAAGTCATTTTCTTTAAATGCAGTTTTGTTTCAAAAATCGAGCAAATTCTAAAAATAACTTCATATTTTAAGTGGGGCCATTTTTGACGGAGATATGGCCATTAATACAATATATAATTTTAGATGAGTCTGAAGTCATTTTCTTTAAATGCAGTTTTGTTTCAAAAATCGAGCAATTTCTAAAAATAACTTCATATTATTTATATGCATTTTTGACGGAGATATGGCCATTAATACAATATATAATTTTAGATGAGTCTGAAGTCATTTTCTTTAAATGCAGTTTTGTTTCAAAAATCGAGCAAATTCTAAAAATAACTTCATATTTGAAGTGGGGCCATTTTTTGACGGAGATATGGCCATTAATACAATATATAATTTTAGATGAGTCTGAAGTCATTTTCTTTAAATGCAGTTTTGTTTCAAAAATCGAGCAAATTCTAAAAATACCTTCATATTTTGAAGTGGGGCCATTTTTGACGGAGATATGGCCATTAATACAATATATAATTTTAGATGAGTCTGAAGTCATTTTCTTTAAATGCAGTTTTGTTTCAAAAATCGAGCAATATCTAAAAATAACTTCATATTTGAAGTGGGGCCATTTTTGACGGAGATATGGCCATTAATACAATATATAATTTTAGATGAGTCTGAAGTCATTTTCTTTAAATGCAGTTTTGTTTCAAAAATCGAGCAAATTCTAAAAAGTAACTTCATATTTGAAGTGGGGCCATTTTTGACGGAGATATGGCCATTAATACAATATATAATTTTAGATGAGTCTGAAGTCATTTTCTTTAAATGCAGTTTTGTTTCAAAATCGAGCAATTTCTAAAAATACCTTCATATTTTGAAGTGGGGCCATTTTTGACGGAGATATGGCCATTAATACAATATATAATTTTAGATGAGTCTGAAGTCATTTTCTTTAAATGCAGTTTTGTTTCAAAAATCGAGCAAATTCTAAAAATACCTTCATATTTGAAGTGGGGCCATTTTTGACGGAGATATGGCCATTAATATAATATATAATTTTAGATGAGTCTGAAGTCATTTTCTTTAAATGCAGTTTTGTTTCAAAAATCGAGCAATTTCTAAAAATAACTTCATATTTTAAGTGGGGCCATTTTTGACGGAGATATGGCCATTAATACAATATATAATTTTAGATGAGTCTGAAGTCATTTTCTTTAAATGCAGTTTTGTTTAAAAAATCGAGCAAATTTCTAAAAAGTAACTTCATATTTTGAAGTGGGGCCATTTTTGACGGAGATATGGCCATAATAATACAATATATAATTTTAGATGAGTCTGAAGTCATTTTCTTTAAATGCAGTTTTGTTTCAAAAATCGAGCAAATTCTAAAAATAACTTCATATTTTATGTGGGGCCATTTTTGACGGAGATATGGCCATTAATACAATATATAATTTTAGATGAGTCTGAAGTCATTTTCTTTTAATGCAGTTTTGTTTCAAAAATCGAGCAAATTCTAAAAATAACTTCATTTTTGGCGTGGGGCCATTTTTGACGGAGATATGGCCATTAATATAATATATAATTTTAGATGAGTCTGAAGACATTTTCTTTAAATGCAGTTTTGTTTAAAAAATCGAGCAATTTCTAAAAGTAACTCTATATTGAGTTTTGTTTAAAATGTTTTATTTTTGTTCATAAATAAGTTAAATAACTTCAATTTGAGTGGGGCCATTTTTGACGGAGATATGGCCATTAATACAATATATAATTTTAGATGAGTCTGAAGTCATTTTCTTTAAATGCAGTTTTGTTTCAAAAATCGAGCAATTTCTAAAAGTAACTCCATATTTGAAGTGGGGGCCATTTTTGACAGAGATATGGCCATTAATACAATATATAATTTTAGATGAGTCTGAAGTCATTTTTTAAATGCAGTTTTGTTTCAAAAATCGAGCAAATTCTAAAAAGTAACTTCATATTTTGAAGTGGGGCCATTTTTGACGGAGATATGGCCATTAATACAATATATAATTTTAGATGAGTCTGAAGTCATTTTCTTTAAATGCAGTTTTGTTTCAAAAATCGAGCAAATTTCTAAAAATACCTTCATATTTGAAGTGGGGCCATTTTTGACGGAGATATGGCCATTAATATAATATATAATTTTAGATGAGTCTGAAGTCATTTTCTTTAAATGCAGTTTTGTTTCAAAAATCGAGCAAATTTCTAAAAATAACTTCATATTTGAAGTGGGGCCATTTTTTGACGGAGATATGGCCATTAATACAATATATAATTTTAGATGAGTCTGAAGTCATTTTCTTTAAATGCAGTTTTGTTTCAAAAATCGAGCAATTTCTAAAAATAACTTCATATTTTGAAGTGGGGCCATTTTTTGACGGAGATATGGCCATTAATACAATATATAAATTTTAGATGAGTCTGAAGTCATTTTCTTTAAATGCAGTTTTGTTTCAAAAATCGAGCAAATTTCTAAAAATACCTTCATATTTGAAGTGGGGCCATTTTTGACGGAGATATGGCCATTAATATAATATATAATTTTAGATGAGTCTGAAGTCATTTTTTTTAAATGCAGTTTTGTTTCACAAAATCGAGCAAATTCTAAAAATAACTTCATATTTGAAGTGGGGCCATTTTTGACGGAGATATGGCCATTAATATAATATATAATTTTAGATGAGTCTGAAGTCATTTTCTTTAAATGCAGTTTTGTTTCAAAAATCGAGCAAATTTCTAAAAGTAACTTCATATTTGAAGTGGGGCCATTTTTGACGGAGATATGGCCATTAATACAATATATAATTTTAGATGAGTCTGAAGTCATTTTCTTTAAATGCAGTTTTGTTTCAAAAATCGAGCAATTTCTAAAAATACCTTCATATTTGAAGTGGGGCCATTTTTGACGGAGATATGGCCATTAATACAATATATAATTTTAGATGAGTCTGAAGTCATTTTCTTTAAATGCAGTTTTGTTTCAAAAATCGAGCAATTTCTAAAAAGTAACTTCATATTTGAAGTGGGGCCATTTTTGACAGAGATATGGCCATTAATATAATATATAATTTTAGATGAGTCTGAAGACATTTTCTTTAAATGCAGTTTTGTTTCAAAAATCGAGCAATTTCTAAAAATAACTTCATATTTGAAGTGGGGCCATTTTTGACGGAGATATGGCCATTAATACAATATATAATTTTAGATGAGTCTGAAGTCATTTTCTTTAAATGCAGTTTTGTTTCATAAATCGAGCAAATTTCTAAAAATAACTTCATATTTGAAGTGGGGCCATTTTTGACGGAGATATGGCCATTAATACAATATATAATTTTAGATGAGTCTGAAGTCATTTTCTTTAAATGCAGTTTTGTTTCAAAAATCGAGCAATTTCTAAAAAGTACCTTCATATTTGAAGTGGGGCCATTTTTGACAGAGATATGGCCATTAATATAATATATAATTTTAGATGAGTCTGAAGTCATTTTCTTTAAATGCAGTTTTGTTTCAAAAAATCGAGCAAATTTCTAAAAATAACTTCATATTTGAAGTGGGGCCATTTTTGACGGAGATATGGCCATTAATATAATATATAATTTTAGATGAGTCTGAAGTCATTTTCTTTAAATGCAGTTTTGTTTCAAAAAATCGAGCAAATTCTAAAAATACCTTCATATTTGAAGTGGGGCCATTTTTGACGGAGATATGGCCATTAATATAATATATAATTTTAGATGAGTCTGAAGTCATTTTCTTTAAATGCAGTTTTGTTTCACAAAATCGAGCAAATTCTAAAAATACCTTCATATTTGAAGTGGGGCCATTTTTGACGGAGATATGGCCATTAATACAATATATAATTTTAGATGAGTCTGAAGTCATTTTCTTTAAATGCAGTTTTGTTTCAAAAATCGAGCAATTTCTAAAAGTAACTTCATATTTGAAGTGGGGCCATTTTTTGACGGAGATATGGCCATTAATACAATATATAATTTTAGATGAGTCTGAAGTCATTTTCTTTAAATGCAGTTTTGTTTCAAAAATCGAGCAATTTCTAAAAATAACTTCATATTTGAAGTGGGGCCATTTTTGACGGAGATATGGCCATTAATACAATATATAATTTTAGATGAGTCTGAAGTCATTTTCTTTAAATGCAGTTTTGTTTCAAAAAATCGAGCAAATTTCTAAAAATAACTTCATATTTGAAGTGGGGCCATTTTTGACGGAGATATGGCCATTAATACAATATATAATTTTAGATGAGTCTGAAGTCATTTTCTTTAAATGCAGTTTTGTTTCAAAAATCGAGCAATTTCTAAAAAGTAACTTCATATTTGAAGTGGGGCCATTTTTGACAGAGATATGGCCATTAATACAATATATAATTTTAGATGAGTCTGAAGTCATTTTCTTTAAATGCAGTTTTGTTTCAAAAATCGAGCAATTTCTAAAAGTACCTTCATATTTGAAGTGGGGCCATTTTTGACGGAGATATGGCCATTAATACAATATATAATTTTAGATGAGTCTGAAGTCATTTTCTTTAAATGCAGTTTTGTTTCAAAAAATCGAGCAAATTTCTAAAAATACCTTCATATTTGAAGTGGGGCCATTTTTGACGGAGATATGGCCATTAATATAATATATAATTTTAGATGAGTCTGAAGTCATTTTCTTTAAATGCAGTTTTGTTTAAAAATCGAGCAATTTCTAAAAGTAACTTCATATTTGAAGTGGGGCCATTTTTGACGGAGATATGGCCATTAATACAATATATAATTTTAGATGAGTCTGAAGTCATTTTCTTTAAATGCAGTTTTGTTTCAAAAAATCGAGCAAATTTCTAAAAATACCTTCATATTTGAAGTGGGGCCATTTTTGACGGAGATATGGCCATTAATATAATATATAATTTTAGATGAGTCTGAAGTCATTTTCTTTAAATGCAGTTTTGTTTAAAAATCGAGCAAATTCTAAAAATAACTTCATATTTGAAGTGGGGCCATTTTTTGACGGAGATATGGCCATTAATATAATATATAATTTTAGATGAGTCTGAAGTCATTTTCTTTAAATGCAGTTTTGTTTCAAAAATCGAGCAAATTCTAAAAATACCTTCATATTTGAAGTGGGGCCATTTTTTGACGGAGATATGGCCATTAATACAATATATAATTTTAGATGAGTCTGAAGTCATTTTCTTTAAATGCAGTTTTGTTTCAAAAAATCGAGCAAATTCTAAAAAGTAACTTCATATTTTGAAGTGGGGCCATTTTTTGACGGAGATATGGCCATTAATACAATATATAATTTTAGATGAGTCTGAAGTCATTTTCTTTAAATGCAGTTTTGTTTCAAAAATCGAGCAATTTCTAAAAATAACTTCATATTTGAAGTGGGGCCATTTTTGACGGAGATATAGCCCTTAATATAATATATAATTTTAGATGAGTCTGAAGTCATTTTTTTTAAATGCAGTTTTGTTTCAAAAGTCGAGCAAATTCTAAAAATAAATTCATATTTTAAGTGGGGCCATTTTTGACGGAGATATGGCCATTAATACAATATATAATTTTAGATGAGTCTGAAGTCATTTTCTTTAAATGCAGTTTTGTTTCAAAAAATCGAGCAATTTCTAAAAGTAACTTCATATTTTATGTGGGGCCATTTTTGACGGAGATATGGCCATTAATACAATATATAATTTTAGATGAGTCTGAAGACATTTTCTTTAAATGCAGTTTTGTTTCAAAAATCGAGCAAATTTCTAAAAATAACTTCATATTTGAAGTGGGGCCATTTTTGACAGAGATATGGCCATTAATATAATATATAATTTTAGATGAGTCTGAAGTCATTTTTTTTAAATGCAGTTTTGTTTCAAAAATCGAGCAATTTCTAAAAGTAACTTCATATTTGAAGTGGGGCCATTTTTGACGGAGATATGGCCATTAATATAATATATAAATTTAGATGAGTCTGAAGACATTTTCTTTAAATGCAGTTTTGTTTAAAAAATCGAGCAATTTCTAAAAAGTAACTTCATATTTGAAGTGGGGCCATTTTTGACAGAGATATGGCCATTAATATAATATATAATTTTAGATGAGTCTGAAGTCATTTTCTTTAAATGCAGTTTTGTTTCAAAAATCGAGCAAATTTCTAAAAATAACTTCATATTTTAAATGGGGCCATTTTTGACGGAGATATGGCCATTAATACAATATATAATTTTAGATGAGTCTGAAGTCATTTTCTTTAAATGCAGTTTTGTTTCAAAAATCGAGCAAATTCTAAAAATAACTTCATATTTGAAGTGGGGCCATTTTTGACGGAGATATGGCCATTAATACAATATATAATTTTAGATGAGTCTGAAGTCATTTTCTTTAAATGCAGTTTTGTTTCACAAAATCGAGCAATTTCTAAAAATAACTTCATATTTGAAGTGGGCCATTTTTGACGGAGATATGGCCATTAATATAATATATAATTTTAGATGAGTCTGAAGTCATTTTCTTTAAATGCAGTTTTGTTTCAAAAATCGAGCAAATTTCTAAAAATACCTTCATATTTGGAGTGGGGCCATTTTTGACGGAGATATGGCCATTAATACAATATATAATTTTAGATGAGTCTGAAGTCATTTTGTTTAAATGCAGTTTTGTTTCAAAAAATCGAGCAAATTCTAAAAATAACTTCATATTTGAAGTGGGGCCATTTTTGACGGAGATATGGCCATTAATATAATATATAATTTTAGATGAGTCTGAAGTCATTTTCTTTAAATGCAGTTTTGTTTCAAAAATCGAGCAAAGTATAAAAATAACTTCATATTTGAAGTGGGGCCATTTTTGATGGAGATATGGCCATTAATACAATATATAATTTTAGATGAGTCTGAAGTCATTTTGTTTTAATGCAGTTTTGTTTCAAAAATCGAGCAAAGTATAAAAATAAGTTTATATTTTATGTGGGGCCATTTTTGACAGAGATATGGCCATTAATACAATATATAATTTTAGATGAGTCTGAAGACATTTTCTTTAAATGCAGTTTTGTTTCAAAAATCGAGCAATTTCTAAAAGTAACTTCATATTTGAAATGGAGCTATTTTTGATAGAGATATGGCCATTAATACAATATATAATTTTAGATGAGTCTGAAGTCATTTTCTTTAAATGCAGTTTTGTTTCAAAAATCGAGCAAATTTCTAAAAATACCTTCATATTTGAAGTGGGGCCATTTTTGACAGAGATATGGCCATTAATACAATATATAATTTTAGATGAGTCTGAAGACATTTTCTTTAAATGCAGTTTTGATTCATAAATCGAGCAAAGTATAAAAAATAACTTCATTATTTAAGTGGGGCCATATTTTGACGGAGATATGGCCATTAATACAATATATAATTTTAGATGAGTCTGAAGTCATTTTCTTTAAATGCAGTTTTGTTTCAAAAAATCGAGCAATTTCTAAAAATACCTTCATATTTGAAGTGGGACCAATTTTTGATAGAGATATGGCCATTAATACAATATATAAAATTTTAGGGTTTTTTTTTAAATGCAGCTTTGATTCATAAATCCAGCAAAGTATAAAAATGACTTCATTATTGGCGTGGGGCCATTTTTGACGGAGATATGGCCATTAATACAATATATAATTTTAGATGAGTCTGAAGTCATTTTCTTTAAATGCAGTTTTGTTTAAAAAATCGAGCAATTTCTAAAAGTAACTCCATATTTTATGTGATGCCATTTTTGACGGAGATATGGCCATTAATACAATATATAATTTTAGATGAGTCTGAAGTCATTTTGTTTAAATGCAGTTTTGTTTCACAAATCGGGCAATTTCTAAAAATACCTTCATATTTGAAGTGGGGCAATTTTTGACGGAGATATGGCCATTAATATAATATATAAATTTGGATGAGTCTGAAGTCATTTCGTTTTAATGCAGTTTTGTTTAAAAAATCGAGAAATTTCTAAAAATACCTTCATATTTGAAGTGGTACTATTTTTGACAGAGATATGGCCATTAATACAATATATAAATTTAGATGAGTCTGAAGCCATTTTCTTTAAATGCAGTTTTGTTTTTTAAATCGAGCAAATTCTAAAAATACCTTCATATTTGAAGTGGGTCATTTTGACGGAGATATGGCCATTAATATACAATACATAATTTTAGATGAGT
Organism: Drosophila murphyi; assembly: GCA_018904325.1. NCBI lineage: Eukaryota > Metazoa > Arthropoda > Insecta > Diptera > Drosophilidae > Drosophila > Drosophila murphyi. Next base: position 38,195 of record JAEIFX010000175.1, read on the forward strand.
CTGAAGACATTTTCTTATTGCAGTTTTGTTTCTAAAATCGAGCAATTTCTAAAAGTAGCTTCATATTGGTGGGGGGGGACGGCCATTTTTGACAGAGATATGGCCATTAATGTAAATATATAATTTTAGATGAGCCTAAAGTCATTTTTTTTAAATTTGCAGTTTTGATTCACAAATCGGAGCAAGTTCTATAAATAACTTTATATTTTGAGTGAGGGAGATATGGCCATTAATATAATATATAATTTTAGATGAGTCTGAAGTCATTTCCTTTTAATGCAGTTTTGTTTCAAAATCGAGCAAAGTCTAAAAATAACTTCATTATTGGCGTGGGGCCATTTTTGACAGAGATATGGCCATTAACATAATATATAATTTTAGACGAGTCTGAAGTCATTTTCTTTAAATGCAGTTTTGTTTAAGAAAATC
>JAEIFX010000176.1:0-20532 GCA_018904325.1 Drosophila murphyi
TGGGCCCATTTTTTGACAGAGATATGGCCATTAATATAATATATAATTTTAGATGAGTCTGAAGTCATTTTCTTTAAATGCAGTTTTGATTCAAAAATCAAGCAAATTCGGAAAATACCTTCATATTTGAAGTGGGGCCATTTTTGACTGAGATATGGCCATTAATATAATATATAAATTTGGATGAGTCTGAAGACATTTTCTTTAAATGCAGTTTTGTTTAAAAAATCGAGCAAATTCGGAAAATACCTTCATATTTGAAGTGGGGCCATTTTTGACTGAGATATGGCCATTAATATAATATTTAATTTTAGATGAGTCTGAAGATATTTTCTTTAAATGCAGTTTTGTCTCAAAAATCGAGCAAAGTATAAAAATAACTTCATTATTGGTGTGGGGCCATTTTTGACGGAGATATGGCCATTAATACAATATATAATTTTAGATGAGTCTGAAGACATTTTCTTTAAATGCATTGTTAAAGTTTTGTTTAACAAATCGAGCAATTTCTAAAAAGTAACTCCATATTTGAAGTGATGCCATTTTTGACAGAGATATGACCATTAATACAATATATAACTTTAGATGAGTCTGAAGTCATTTTGTTTAAATGCAGTTTTGTTTCACAAATCGAGCAATTTCTAAAAATTCCTTCATATTTGAAGTGGGGCCATTTTTGACTGAGATATGGCCATTAATATAATATATAAATTTGGATGAGTCTGAAGACATTTTCTTTAAACGCAGTTTTGTTTTAAAAATCGAACAAATTCTAAAAATACCTTCATATTTGAAGTGGGGCCATTTTTGACGGAGATATGGCCATTAATATAATGTATAATTTTAGATGAGTCTGAAGTCATATTCTTTATATGCAGTTTCGTTTCAAAAATCGAGCAATTTCTAAAAGTAACTTCATATTTTATGTGGGGCCATTTTTGACGGAGATATGGCCATTAATACAATATATAATTTTAGATGAGTCTGAAGTCATTTTCTTTAAATGCAGTTTTGTTTCAAAAATCGGGCAAATTCTAAAAATACCTTCAGATTTTAAGTGGGGCCATTTTTGACAGAGATATGGCCATTAATATAATATATAATTTCAGATGAGTCTAAAGTCATTTTCTTTAGATGCAGTTTTGATTCATAAATCGAGCAAAGTATAAAAATAACTTCATATTTTATGTGGGGCCATTTTTGATGGAGATATGGCCATTAATACAATATATAATTTTAGATGAGTCTGAAGTCATTTTGTTTTAATGCAGTTTTGTTTCAAAAATCGAGCAAAGTCTAAAAATAACTTCATTATTGGCGTGGGGCCATTTTTGACAGAGATATGGCCATTAACATAATATATAATTTTAGACGAGTCTGAAGTCATTTTCTTTAAATGAAGTTTTGTTTAAAAAATCGAGCAATTTCTAAAAGTAACTCCATATTTGAAATGGGGCCATTTTTGACAGAGATATGGCCATTAATAAAATATATAACTTTAGATGAGTCTGAAGTCATTTTGTTTAAATGCAGTTTTGTCTCAAAAATCGATCAATTTCTAAAAATACCTTCATATTTGAAGTGGGACTATTTTTGACAGAGATATGGCCATTAATACAATATATAATTTTGGATGAGTCTGAAGACATTTTCTTTAAATGCAGTTTTGATTCATAAATCGAGCAAAGTATAAAAATAACTTCATTATTGGCGTGGGGCCATTTTTGACAGAGATATGGCCATTAATAAAATATATAATTTTAGATGAGTCTGAAGTCATTTTCTTTAAATGCAGTTTTGTTTCAAAAATCCAGCAATTTCTAAAAATACCTTCATATTTGAAGTGGGACTATTTTTGACAGAGATATGGCCATTAATACAATATATAATTTTAGATGAGTCTGAAGTCATTTTGTTTAAATGCAGTTTTGTTTCACAAATCGAGCAATTTCTAAAAATACTTTCATATTTTAAGTGGGGCCATTTTTGACGGAGATATGGCCATTAATATAATATATAAATTTGGATGAGTCTGAAGTCATTTCGTTTTAATGCAGTTTGGTTTCAAAAATCGAGCAAATTCTAAAAATTCCTTCATATTTGAAGTGGGGCCATTTTTGACGGAGATATGGCCATTAATATAATATATAATTTTAGATGAGTCTGAAGTCATTTTCTTTAAATGCAGTTTCGTTTCAAAAATCGAGCAATTTCTAAAAGTAACTTCATATTTTATGTGGGGCCATTTTTGACGGAGATATGGCCATTAATATAATATATAATTTTAGATGAGTCTGAAGTCATTTTCTTTAAATGCAGTTTCGTTTCAAAAATCGAGCAAATTCTAAAAATACCTTCAGATTTTAAGTGGGGCCATTTTTGACAGAGATATGACCAATTATATAATATATAATTTTAGATGAGTCTAAAGTCATTTTCTTTAAATGCAGTTTTGATTCATAAATCGAGCAAAGTATAAAAATAACTTCATATTTTATGTGGGGCCATTTTTGATGGAGATATGGCCATTAATACAATATATAATTTTAGATGAGTCTGAAGTCATTTTGTTTTAATGCAGTTTTGTTTCAAAAATCGAGCAAAGTCTAAAAATAACTTCATTATTGGCGTGGGGCCATTTTTGACAGAGATATGGCCATTAACATAATATATAATTTTAGACGAGTCTGAAGTCATTTTCTTTAAATGAAGTTTTGTTTAAAAAATCGAGCAATTTCTAAAAGTAACTCCATATTTGAAATGGGGCCATTTTTGACAGAGATATGGCCATTAATAAAATATATAACTTTAGATGAGTCTGAAGTCATTTTGTTTAAATGCAGTTTTGTCTCAAAAATCGATCAATTTCTAAAAATACCTTCATATTTGAAGTGGGACTATTTTTGACAGAGATATGGCCATTAATACAATATATAATTTTGGATGAGTCTGAAGACATTTTCTTTAAATGCAGTTTTGATTCATAAATCGAGCAAAGTATAAAAATAACTTCATTATTGGCGTGGGGCCATTTTTGACGGAGATATGGCCATTAATACAATATATAATTTTAGATGAGTCTGAAGTCATTTTCTTTAAATGCAGTTTTGTTTCAAAAATCCAGCAATTTCTAAAAATACCTTCATATTTGAAGTGGGACTATTTTTGACAGAGATATGGCCATTAATACAATATATAATTTTAGATGAGTCTGAAGTCATTTTGTTTAAATGCAGTTTTGTTTCACAAATCGAGCAATTTCTAAAAATACCTTTCATATTTTAAGTGGGGCCATTTTTGACAGAGATATGGCCATTAATAAAATATATAACTTTAGATGAGTCTGAAGTCATTTTGTTTAAATGCAGTTTTGTCTCAAAAACCGATCAATTTCTAAAAATACCTTCATATTTGAAGTGGGGACCATTTTTGACAGAGATATGGCCATTAATACAATATATAATTTTGGATGCGTCTGAAGACATTTTCTTTAAATGCAGTTTTGATTCATAAATCGAGCAAAGTATAAAAATAACTTCATTATTGGCGTGGGGCCATTTTTGACGGAGATATGGCCATTAATACAATATATAATTTTAGATGAGTCTGAAGTCATTTTCTTTAAATGCAGTTTTGTTTCAAAAATCCAGCAATTTCTAAAAATACCTTCATATTTGAAGTGGGACTATTTTTGACAGAGATATGGCCATTAATACAATATATAATTTTAGATGAGTCTGAAGTCATTTTGTTTAAATGCAGTTTTGTTTCAAAAATCGAGCAATTTATAAAAATACCTTCATATTTGAAGTGGGGCCATTTTTGACGGAGATATGGCCATTAATATAATATATAAATTTGGATGAGTCTGAAGTCATTTCTTTTAATGCAGTTTTGTTTCAAAAATCGAGCAAATTCTAAAATTATTATATTTGAAGTGGGGCCATTTTTGACGGAGATATGGCCATTAATATAATATATAATTTTAGATGAGTCTGAAGTCATTTTCTTTAAATGCAGTTTTGTTTCAAAAATCGAGCAATTTCTAAAAGTAACTTCATATTTTAAGTGGGGCCATTTTTGACGGAGATATAGCCATTAATACAATATATAATTTTAGATGAGTCTGAGGAAATTTTCTTTAAATGGTTTTGTTTCAAAAATCGAATCTAAAAATCCTTAGTTTTAATGGGGCTATTTTTATAAAATTAGATGAGTCCAAACTAATTTTCTTTAAATGCAGTTTTGATTCATAAATCGAGCAAAGTATAAAAATAACTTCATATTCTATGTGGAGCCATTTTTGACGGAGATATGGCCATTAATACAATATATAATTTTAGATGAGTCTGAAGTCATTTTGTTTTAATGCAGTTTTGTTTCAAAAATAGAGCAAAGTCTAAAAATAACTTCATTATTGGCGTGGGGCCATTTTTGGCTGAGATATGGCCATTAACATAATATATAATTTTAGACGAGTCTGAAGTCATTTTCTTTAAATGCAGTTATGTTTAAAAAATCGAGCAATTTCTAAAAGCAACTCCATATTTGAAATGGGGCCATTTTTGACAGAGATATGGCCATCAATAAAATATATAACTTTAGATGAGTCTGAAGTCATTTTGTTTAAATGCAGTTTTGTTTCACAAATCGAGCAATTTCTAAAAATACATTCAGATTTGAAGTGGGACTATTTTTGACGGAGATATGGCCATTAATACAATATATAATTTTAGATGAGTCTGAAGTCATTTTCTTTAAATGCAGTTTTGTTTTAAAAATCGAGCAATTTCTAAAAGTAACTCCATATTTGAAGTGGGGCCAATTTTAACAGAGATATGGCCATTAATATAATATATAATTTTAGATGAGTCTGAAGTCATTTTGTTTAAATGCAGTTTTGTTTCAAAAATCGAGCAATTTCTAAAAGTACCTTCATATTTGAAGTGGGGCCATTTTTGACGGAGATATGGCCATTAATACAATATATAATTTTAGATGAGTCTGAAGACATTTTCTTTAAATGCAGTTTTGTTTCAAAAATCGAGCAAATTCTAAAAATAACTTCATTATTGGGGCCTTTTTTGACGGAGATATGGCCATTAATACAATATATAATTTTAGATGAGTCTGAAGTCATTTTCTTTAAATGCAGTTTTGTTTCAAAAATCGAGCAATTTCTAAAAGTAACTTCATATTTTAAGTGGGGCCATTTTTGACGGAGATATGGCCATTAATACAATATATAATTTTAGATGAGTCTGAAGACATTTTCTTTAAATGCAGTTTTGTTTCAAAAATCGAGCAAATTCTAAAAATACCTTCAGATTTTAAGTGGGGCCATTTTTGACAGAGATATGGCCATTAATATAATATATAATTTTAGATGAGTCTGAAGACATTTTCTTTAAATGCAGTTTTGTTTCAAAAATCGAGCAAATTCTAAAAATACCTTCAGATTTTAAGTGGGGCCATTTTTGACAGAGATATGGCCATTAATACAATATATAATTTTAGATGAGTCTGAAGTCATTTTGTTTTAATGCAGTTTTGTTTCAAAAAATCGAGCAATTTCTAAAGGCAACTTCATATTTTATGTGGGGCCATTTTTGACAGAGATAAAGCCATTAATACAGAATATAATTTTATATGAGTCTGAAGTCGTTTTGTTTAATTGAAGTTTTGTTTCAAAAATCGAGCAAATTCTAAAAATACCTTCATATTTGATGGAGATAATATATAATTTTAGATGAGTCTGAAGACATTTTCTTTAAATGCAGTTTTGTTTCAAAAATCGAGCAATTTCTAAAAGTAACTTCATATTTGAAGTGGGGCCATTTTTGACGGAGATATGGCCATTAATACAATATATAATTTTAGATGAGTCTGAAGACATTTTCTTTAAATGCAGTTTTGTTTCAAAAATCCAGCAATTTCTAAAAGTAACTTCATATTTTATGTGGGGCCATTTTTGACGGAGATATGGCCATTAATACAATATATAATTTTAGATGAGTCTGAAGACATTTTCATTAAATGCAGTTTTGTTTCAAAAATCGAGCAAATTCTAAAAATACCTTCAGATTTTAAGTGGGGCCATTTTTGACGGAGATATGGCCATTAATACAACATATAATTTTAGATGAGTCTGAAGGCATTTTCTTTAAATGCAGTTTTGTTTCAAAAATAGAGCAATTTCTAAAAGTAACTTCATAATTGAAGTGGATTTATTTTTGAAAGAGATATGGCCATTAATACAATATATAATTTTAGATGAGTCTGAAGTCATTTTGTTTTAATGCAGTTTTGTTTAAAAAATCGAGCAATTTCTAAAGGCAACTTCATATTTTATGTGGGGCCATTTTTGACAGAGATAAAGCCATTAATACAGAATATAATTTTATATGAGACTGAAGTCGTTTTGTTTAATTGAAGTTTTGTTTCAAAAATCGAGCAAATTCTAAAAATACCTTCATATTTGATGGAGATAATATATAATCCTAGATGAGTCTGAAGACATTTTCTTTAAATGCAGTTTTGTTTCAAAAATCCAGCAATTTCTAAAAGTAACTTCATATTTGAAGTGGGGCCATTTTTGACGGAGATATGGCCATTAATATAATATATAATATTAGATGAGTCTGAAGTCTTTTTCTTTAAAAACAGTTTTGTTTCAAAAATCGAGCAATTTCTAAAAGTAACTTCATATTTATATGTGGGGCCATTTTTGACGGAGATATGGCCATTAATACAATATATAATTTTAGATGAGTCTGAAGTCATTTTCTTTAAATGCAGTTTTGTTTCAAAAATCCAGCAATTTCTAAAAGTAACTTCATATTTTAAGTGGGGCCATTTTTGACGGAGATATGGCCATTAATACAATATATAATTTTAGATGAGTCTGAAGACATTTTCTTTAAATGCAGTTTTGTTTCAAAAATCGAGCAAATTCTAAAAATACCTTCAGATTTTAAGTGGGGCCATTTTTGACAGAGATATGGCCATTAATACAATATATAATTTTAGATGAGTCTGAAGTCATTTTTTTTAAATGCAGTTTTGTTTAAAAAATCGAGCAATTTCTAAAAGTACCTTCATATTTTATGTGGGGCCATTTTTGACAGAGATAAGGCCATTAATACAATATATAATTTTAGATGAGTCTGAAGTCATTTTGTTTAAATGCAGTTTTGTTTCAAAAATCGAGCAAATTCTAAAAATACCTTCATATTTTAATGGGATTTTTGGAGATGCTAATAAATATAATTTTAGATGAGTCTGAAGGCATTTTCTTTAAATGCAGTTTTGTTTCAAAAATCGAGCAATTTCTAAAAATAACTTCATATTTTAAGTGGGGCCATTTTTGACGGAGATATGGCCATTAATACAATATATAATTTTAGATGAGTCTGAAGACATTTTCTTTAAATGCAGTTTTGTTTCAAAAATCGAGCAATTTCTAAAAAGTACCTTCATATTTGAAGTGGGGCCATTTTTGACGGAGATATGGCCATTAATACAATATATAATTTTAGATGAGTCTGAAGACATTTTCTTTAAATGCAGTTTTGTTTCAAAAATCGAGCAATTTCTAAAAGTAACTTCATATTTTATGTGGGGCCATTTTTGACGGAGATATGGCCATTAATACAATATATAATTTTAGATGAGTCTGAAGACATTTTCTTTAAATGCAGTTTTGTTTCAAAAAATCGAGCAAATTCTAAAAATACCTTCAGATTTTAAGTGGGGCTTTTTTGACGGAGATATGGCCATTAATACAATATATAATTTTAGATGAGTCTGAAGACATTTTCTTTAAATGCAGTTTTGTTTCAAAAATCGAGCAATTTCTAAAAATAACTTCATATTTTAAGTGGGGCCATTTTTGAAGAGATATGGCCATTAATACAATATATAATTTTAGATGAGTCTGAAGACATTTTCTTTAAATGCAGTTTTGTTTCAAAAAATCGAGCAATTTCTAAAAGTAACTTCATATTTTATGTGGGGCCATTTTTGACAGAGATATGGCCATTAATACAATATATAATTTTAGATGAGTCTGAAGACATTTTCTTTAAATGCAGTTTTGTTTCAAAAATCGAGCAAATTCTAAAAATACCTTCATATTTTAAGTGGGCATTTTTGGGAGATATGGCCATTAATACAATATATAATTTTAGATGAGTCTGAAGACATTTTCTTTAAATGCAGTTTTGTTTCAAAAATCGAGCAATTTCTAAAAGTAACTTCATATTTTAAGTGGGTCCATTTTTGACGGAGATATGGCCATTAATACAATATATAATTTTAGATGAGTCTGAAGACATTTTCTTTAAATGCAGTTTTGTTTCAAAAAATCGAGCAAATTCTAAAAATAACTTCATATTTTAAGTGGGGCCATTTTTGACGGAGATATGGCCATTAATACAATATATAATTTTAGATGAGTCTGAAGACATTTTCTTTAAATGCAGTTTTGTTTCAAAAATCGAGCAAATTCTAAAAATAACTTCATATTTTAAGTGGGGCCATTTTTGACGGAGATATGGCCATTAATACAATATATAATTTTAGATGAGTCTGAAGACATTTTCTTTAAATGCAGTTTTGTTTCAAAAATCGAGCAATTTCTAAAAGTAACTTCATATTTTAAGTGGGGCCATTTTTGACAGAGATATGGCCATTAATACAATATATAATTTTAGATGAGTCTGAAGACATTTTCTTTAAATGCAGTTTTGTTTCAAAAATCGAGCAATTTCTAAAAGTAACTTCATATTTGCATTATACAATATTAATTTTATGATCTTTTTTTAAATGCAGTTTTGTTTCAAAAATCGAGCAAATTCTAAAAATACCTTCAGATTTTAAGTGGGGCCATTTTTGACAGAGATATGGCCATTAATATAATATATAATTTTAGATGAGTCTGAAGACATTTTCTTTAAATGCAGTTTTGTTCTAAAAATTCTTTTATCATTTTGTTTAATATTTTTTTTTTTATCGTTTTTTCAAAAATCGAGCAAATTCTAAAAATACCTTCAGATTTTAAGTGGGGCCATTTTTGACAGAGATATGGCCATTAATACAATATATAGTTTTAGATGAGTCTGAAGTCATTTTGTTTTAATGCAGTTTTGTTCAAAAAATCGAGCAATTTCTAAAAGTAACTTCTTATTTTAAGTGGGGCCATTTTTGACAGAGATATGGCCATTAATATAATATATAATTTTAGATGAGTCTAAAGACATTTTCTTTAAATGCAGTTTTGTTCAAAAATCGAGCAAATTCTAAAAATACCTTCAGATTTTAAGTGGGGCCATTTTTGACAGAGATATGGCCATTAATATAATATATAATATTAGATGAGTCTAAACTAATTTTCTTTAAAAGCAGTTTTGATTCATAAATCGAGCAATTTCTAAATGTAACTTCATATTTTATGTGGGGCCATTTTTGACGGAGATATGGCCATTAATACAACATATAATTTTGGATGAGTCTGAAGGCATTTTCTTTAAATGCAGTTTTGTTTCAAAAATCGAGCAATTTCTAAAAGTAACTTCATATTTGAAGTGGATTTATTTTTGATAGAGATATGGCCATTAATACAATATATAATTTTAGATGAGTCTGAAGACATTTTCTTGAAATGCAGTTTTGTTTCAAAAATGCAGCAATTTCTAAAAGTAACTTCTTATTTTAAGTGGGGCCATTTTTGACAGAGATATGGCCATTAATATAATATATAATTTTAGATGAGTCTGAAGACATTTTCTTTAAATGCAGTTTTGTTCAAAAATCGGCCAAATTCTAAAAATACCTTCAGATTTTAAGTGGGGCCATTTTTGACGGAGATATGGCCATTAATACAATATATAATTTTAGATGAGTCTGAAGGCATTTTCCTTAAATGCAGTTTTGTTTCAAAAATCGAGCAAATTCTAAAAATTCCTTCATATTTGAAGTGGGGCCATTTTTGACGGAGATATGGCCATTAATACAACATATAATTTTAGATGAGTCTGAAGGCATTTTCTTTAAATGCAGTTTTGTTTCAAAAATAGAGCAATTTCTAAAAGTAACTTCATATTTGAAGTGGATTTATTTTTGACAGAGATATGGCCATTAATACAATATATAATTTTAGATGAGTCTGAAGACATTTTCTTTAAATGCAGTTTTGTTTCAAAAATCGAGCAAATTCTAAAAACACCTTCAGATTTTAAGTGGGGCCATTTTTGACAGAGATATGGCCATTAATACAATATATAGTTTTAGATGAGTCTGAAGTCATTTTGTTTTAATGCAGTTTTATTTAAAAAATCGGGCAATTATTAAAGGCAACTTCATATTTTATGTGGGGCCATTTTTGACAGAGATAAAGCCATTAATACAGAATATAATTTTATATGAGTCTGAAGTCGTTTTGTTTAATTGAAGTTTTGTTTCAAAAATCGAGCAAATTCTAAAAATACCTTCATATTTGATGGAGATAATATATAATTTTAGATGGGTCTGAAGGCATTTTCTTTAAATGCAGTTTTGTTTCAAAAATCCAGCAATTTCTAAAAGTAACTTCATATTTTAAGTGGGGCCATTTTTGACGGAGATATGGCCATTAATACAATATATAATTTTAGATGAGTCTGAAGACATTTTCATTAAATGCAGTTTTGTTTCAAAAATCGAGCAATTTCTAAAAGTAACTTCATAATTGAAGTGGATTTATTTTTGACAGAGATATGGCCATTAATACAATATATAATTTTAGATGAGTCTGAAGACATTTTCTTTAAATGCAGTTCTGTTTCAAAAATCGAGCAAAATCTAAAAACACCTTCAGATTTTAAGTGGGGCCATTTTTGACAGAGATATGGCCATTAATACAATATATAGTTTTAGATGAGTCTGAAGTCATTTTGTTTTAATGCAGTTTTATTTAAAAAATCGGGCAATTATTAAAGGCAACTTCATATTTTATGTGGGGCCATTTTTGACAGAGATAAAGCCATTAATACAGAATATAATTTTATATGAGTCTGAAGTCGTTTTGTTTAATTGAAGTTTTGTTTCAAAAATCGAGCAAATTCTAAAAATACCTTCATATTTGATGGAGATAATATATAATTTTAGATGGGTCTGAAGGCATTTTCTTTAAATGCAGTTTTGTTTCAAAAATCCAGCAATTTCTAAAAGTAACTTCATATTTTAAGTGGGGCCATTTTTGACGGAGATATGGCCATTAATACAATATATAATTTTAGATGAGTCTGAAGACATTTTCATTAAATGCAGTTTTGTTTCAAAAATCGAGCAAATTCTAAAAATTCCTTCATATTTGAAGTGGGGCCATTTTTGACGGAGATATGGCCATTAATATAATATATAATTTTAGATGAGTCTGAAGTCATTTTCTTTAAATGCAGTTTCGTTTCAAAAATCGAGCAATTTCTAAAAGTAACTTCATATTTTATGTGGGGCCATTTTTGACGGAGATATGGCCATTAATACAATATATAATTTTAGATGAGTCTGAAGACATTTTCTTTAAATGCAGTTTTGTTTCAAAAATCGAGCAAATTCTAAAAATACCTTCAGATTTTAAGTGGGGCCAATTTTGACAGTGATATGGGCATTAATATAATATATAATTTTAGATGAGTCTGAAGACATTTTCTTTAAATGCAGTTTTGTTCAAAAATCGAGCAAATTCTAAAAATACCTTCAGATTTTAAGTGGGGCCATTTTTGACAGAGATATGGCCATTAATACAATATATAGTTTTAGATGAGTCTGAAGTCATTTTCTTTAAATGCAGTTTTGTTTCAAAAATCGAGCAAATTCTAAAAATACCTTCAGATTTTAAGTGGGGCCAATTTTGACAGTGATATGGTCATTAATATAATATATAATTTTAGATGAGTCTGAAGACATTTTCTTTAAATGCAGTTTTGTTCAAAAATCGAGCAAATTCTAAAAATACCTTCAGATTTTAAGTGGGGCCATTTTTGACAGAGATATGGCCATTAATACAATATATAGTTTTAGATGAGTCTGAAGTCATTTTGTTTTAATGCAGTTTTGTTCAAAAAATCGAGCAATTTCTAAAGGCAACTTCATATTTTATGTGGGGCCATTTTTGACAGAGATAAAGCCATTAATACAGAATATAATTTTATATGAGTCTGAAGTCGTTTTGTTTAATTGAAGTTTTGTTTCAAAAATCGAGCAAATTCTAAAAATACCTTCATATTTGATGGAGATAATATATAATTTTAGATGAGTCTGAAGACATTTTCTTTAAATGCAGTTTTGTTTCAAAAATCGAGCAATTTCTAAAAGTAACTTCATATTTTATGTGGGGCCATTTTTGACGGAGATATGGCCATTAATACAATATATAATTTTAGATGAGTCTCAAGACATTTTCTTTAAATGCAGTTTTGTTTCAAAAATCGAGCAATTTCTAAAAGTAACTTCGTATTTTATGTGGGGCCATTTTTGACGGAGATATGGCCATTAATACAATATATAATTTTAGATGAGTCTGAAGACATTTTCATTAAATGCAGTTTTGTTTCAAAAATCGAGCAAATTCTAAAAATACCTTCAGATTTTAAGTGGGGCCATTTTTGACAGAGATATGGCCATTAATACAATATATAATTTTAGATGAGTCTGAAGTCATTTTCTTTAAATGCAGTTTTGTTTCAAAAATCGAGCAAATTCTAAAAATACCTTCAGATTTTAAGTGGGGCCAATTTTGACAGTGATATGGTCATTAATATAATATATAATTTTAGATGAGTCTGAAGACATTTTCTTTAAATGCAGTTTTGTTCAAAAATCGAGCAAATTCTAAAAATACCTTCAGATTTTAAGTGGGGCCATTTTTGACAGAGATATGGCCATTAATACAATATATAGTTTTAGATGAGTCTGAAGTCATTTTGTTTTAATGCAGTTTTGTTAAAAAAATCGAGCAATTTCTAAAGGCAACTTCATATTTTATGTGGGGCCATTTTTGACAGAGATAAAGCCATTAATACAGAATATAATTTTATATGAGTCTGAAGTCGTTTTGTTTAATTGAAGTTTTGTTTCAAAAATCGAGCAAATTCTAAAAATACCTTCATATTTGATGGAGATAATATATAATTCTAGATGAGTCTGAAGACATTTTCTTTAAATGCAGTTTTGTTTCAAAAATCGAGCAATTTCTAAAAGTAACTTCATATTTTAAGTGGGGCCATTTTTGACGGAGATATGGCCATTAATACAATATATAATTTTAGATGAGTCTGAAGACATTTTCTTTAAATGCAGTTTTATTTCAAAAATCGAGCAATTTCTAAAAGTAACTTCATATTTGAAGTGGATCTATTTTTGACGGAGATATGGCCATTAATACAATATATAATTTTAAATGAGTCTGAAGACATTTTCTTTAAATGCAGTTTTGTTTCAAAAATCCAGCAATTTCTAAAAGTAACTTCATATTTTATGTGGGGCCATTTTTGATGGAGATATGGCCATTAATACAATATATAATTTTAGGTGAGTCTGAAGACATTTTCATTAAATGCAGTTTTGTTTCAAAAATCGAGCAAATTCTAAAAATACATTCAGATTTTAAGTGGGGCCATTTTTGACGGAGATATGGCCATTAATACAACATATAATTTTGGATGAGTCTGAAGGCATTTTCTTTAAATGCAGTTTTGTTTCAAAAATCGAGCAATTTCTAAAAGTAACTTCATATTTGAAGTGGATTTATTTTTGATGGAGATATGGCCATTAATACAATATATAATTTTAGATGAGTCTGAAGACATTTTCTTGAAATGCAGTTTTGTTTCAAAAATCCAGCAATTTCTAAAAGTAACTTCTTATTTTAAGTGGGGCCATTTTTGACAGAGATATGGCCATTAATATAATATATAATTTTAGATGAGTCTGAAGACATTTTCTTTAAATGCAGTTTTGTTCAACAATCGGGCAAATTCTAAAAATACCTTCAGATTTTAAGTGGGGCCATTTTTGACAGAGATATGGCCATTAATACAATATATAGTTTTAGATGAGTCTGAAGTCATTTTGTTTTAATGCAGTTTTGTTCAAAAAATCGAGCAATTTCTAAAAGTAACTTCTTATTTTAAGTGGGGCCATTTTTGACAGAGATATGGCCATTAATATAATATATAATTTTAGATGAGTCTGAAGACATTTTCTTTAAATGCAGTTTTGTTCAAAAATCGAGCAAATTCTAAAAATACCTTCAGATTTTAAGTGGGGCCATTTTTGACAGAGATATGGCCATTAATATAATATATAATATTGGATGAGTCTAAACTAATTTTCTTTAAATGCAGTTTTGATTCATAAATCGAGCAAATTCTAAAAATACCTTCAGATTTTAAGTGGGGCCATTTTTGACAGAGATATGGCCATTAATACAATATATAGTTTTAGATGAGTCTGAAGTCATTTTGTTTTAATGCAGTTTTGTTCAAAAAATCGAGCAATTTCTAAAGGCAACTTCATATTTTATGTGGGGCCATTTTTGACAGAGATAAAGCCATTAATACAGAATATAATTTTATATGAGTCTGAAGTCGTTTTGTTTAATTGAAGTTTTGTTTCAAAAATCGAGCAAATTCTAAAAATACCTTCATATTTGATGGAGATAATATATAATTTTAGATGAGTCTGAAGACATTTTCTTTAAATGCAGTTTTGTTTCAAAAATCGAGCAATTTCTAAAAGTAACTTCATATTTGAAGTGAATCTATTTTTGACGGAGATATGGCCATTAATACAATATATAATTTTAGATGAGTCTCAAGACATTTTCTTTAAATGCAGTTTTGTTTCAAAAATCGAGCAATTTCTAAAAGTAACTTCATATTTTATGTGGGGCCATTTTTGACGGAGATATGGCCATTAATACAACATATAATTTTAGATGAGTCTGAAGGCATTTTCTTTAAATGCAGTTTTGTTTCAAAAATAGAGCAATTTCTAAAAGTAACTTCATAATTGAAGTGGATTTATTTTTGACAGAGATATGGCCATTAATACAATATATAATTTTAGATGAGTCTGAAGTCATTTTGTTTCAATGCAGTTTTGTTTAAAAAATCGAGCAATTTCTAAAGGCAACTTCATATTTTATGTGGGGCCATTTTTGACAGAGATAAAGCCATTAATACAGAATATAATTTTATATGAGTCTGAAGTCGTTTTGTTTAATTGAAGTTTTGTTTCAAAAAATCGAGCAAATTCTAAAAATACCTTCATATTTGATGGAGATAATATATAATTCTAGATGAGTCTGAAGACATTTTCTTTAAATGCAGTTTTGTTTCAAAAATCGAGCAATTTCTAAAAGTAACTTCATATTTTAAGTGGGGCCATTTTTGACGGAGATATGGCCATTAATACAATATATAATTTTAGATGAGTCTGAAGACATTTTCTTTAAATGCAGTTTTATTTCAAAAATCGAGCAATTTCTAAAAGTAACTTCATATTTGAAGTGGATCTATTTTTGACGGAGATATGGCCATTAATACAATATATAATTTTAAATGAGTCTGAAGACATTTTCTTTAAATGCAGTTTTGTTTCAAAAATCCAGCAATTTCTAAAAGTAACTTCATATTTTATGTGGGGCCATTTTTGATGGAGATATGGCCATTAATACAATATATAATTTTAGGTGAGTCTGAAGACATTTTCATTAAATGCAGTTTTGTTTCAAAAATCGAGCAAATTCTAAAAATACATTCAGATTTTAAGTGGGGCCATTTTTGACGGAGATATGGCCATTAATACAACATATAATTTTGGATGAGTCTGAAGGCATTTTCTTTAAATGCAGTTTTGTTTCAAAAATCGAGCAATTTCTAAAAGTAACTTCATATTTGAAGTGGATTTATTTTTGATGGAGATATGGCCATTAATACAATATATAATTTTAGATGAGTCTGAAGACATTTTCTTGAAATGCAGTTTTGTTTCAAAAATCCAGCAATTTCTAAAAGTAACTTCTTATTTTAAGTGGGGCCATTTTTGACAGAGATATGGCCATTAATATAATATATAATTTTAGATGAGTCTGAAGACATTTTCTTTAAATGCAGTTTTGTTCAACAATCGGGCAAATTCTAAAAATACCTTCAGATTTTAAGTGGGGCCATTTTTGACAGAGATATGGCCATTAATACAATATATAGTTTTAGATGAGTCTGAAGTCATTTTGTTTTAATGCAGTTTTGTTCAAAAAATCGAGCAATTTCTAAAAGTAACTTCTTATTTTAAGTGGGGCCATTTTTGACAGAGATATGGCCATTAATATAATATATAATTTTAGATGAGTCTGAAGACATTTTCTTTAAATGCAGTTTTGTTCAAAAATCGAGCAAATTCTAAAAATACCTTCAGATTTTAAGTGGGGCCATTTTTGACAGAGATATGGCCATTAATATAATATATAATATTGGATGAGTCTAAACTAATTTTCTTTAAATGCAGTTTTGATTCATAAATCGAGCAAAGTATAAAAATAACTTCATATTCTATGTGGGGCCATTTTTGACGGAGATATGGCCATTAATACAATATATAATTTTAGATGAGTCTGAAGTCATTTTGTTTTAATGCAGTTTTGTTTCAAAAATCGAGCAAAGTCTAAAAATAACTTCATTATTTGGCGTGGGGCCATTTTTTGACGGAGATATGGCCATTAACATAATATATAATTTTAGACGAGTCTGAAGTCATTTTCTTTAAATGCAGTTTTGTTTAAAAAGTCGAGCAATTTCTAAAAGCAACTCCATATTTGAAATGGGGCCATTTTTGACAGAGATATGGCCATTAATAAAATATATAACTTTAGATGAGTCTGAAGTCATTTTGTTTAAATGCAGTTTTGTTTCACAAATCGAGCAATTTCTAAAAATACATTCAGATTTGAAGTGGGACTATTTTTGACGGAGATATGGCCATTAATACAATATATAATTTTAGATGAGTCTGAAGTCATTTTCTTTAAATGCAGTTTTGTTTCAAAAATCGAGCAATTTCTAAAAGTAGCTCCATATTTGAAGTGGGGCCATTTTTAACAGAGATATGGCCATTAATATAATATATAATTTTAGATGAGTCTGAAGTCATTTTGTTTAACTGCAGTTTTGTTTTAAAAATCGAGCAATTTCTAAAAGTAACTTCATTATTTGAAGTGGGCCCCTTTTTGACAGAGATATGGCCATTAATATAATATATAATTTTAGATGAGTCTGAAGTCATTTTCTTTAAATGCAGTTTTGATTCATAAATCGAGCAAAGTATAAAAATAACTTCATTATTTGGCGTGGGACCATTTTTGACGGAGATATGGCCATTAATACAATATATAATTTTAGATGAGTCTGAAGTCATTTTCTTTAAATGCAGTTTTGTTTCAAAAATCGAGCAATTTCTAAAAGTAACTTCATATTTTATGTGGGGCCATTTTTGACGGAGATATGGCCATTAATACAATATATAATTTTAGATGAGTCTGAAGTCATTTTCTTTAAATGCAGTTTTGTTTCAAAAAATCGAGCAATTTCTAAAAGTAACTCCATATTTGAAGTGGGGCCATTTTTGACAGAGATATGGCCATTAATACAATATATAATTTTAGATGAGTCTGAAGTCATTTTCTTTAAATGCAGTTTTGTTTCAAAAATCGAGCAATTTCTAAAAATACCTTCATATTTGAAGTGGGGCCATTTTTGACAGAGATATGGCCATTAATACAATATATAATTTTAGATGAGTCTGAAGTCATTTTCTTTAAATGCAGTTTTGTTTCAAAAATCGAGCAATTTCTAAAAATAACTTCATATTTTGAATGTGGGGCCATTTTTGACGGAGATATGGCCATTAATACAATATATAATTTTAGATGAGTCTGAAGTCATTTTCTTTAAATGCAGTTTTGTTTCAAAAATCGAGCAATTTCTAAAAGTACTTCACTTTATATTTATTAGTGGGGCCATTTTTGACAGAGATATGGCCATTAATACAATATATAATTTTAGATGAGTCTGAAGTCATTTTCTTTAAATGCAGTTTTGTTTCAAAAATCGAGCAATTTCTAAAAATAACTTCATATTTGAAGTGGGGCCATTTTTGACGGAGATATGGCCATTAATACAATATATAATTTTAGATGAGTCTGAAGTCATTTTCTTTAAATGCAGTTTTGTTTCAAAAATCGAGCAATTTCTAAAAGTAACTTCATATTTTAAGTGGGGCCATTTTTGACAGAGATATGGCCATTAATATAATATATAATTTTAGATGAGTCTGAAGTCATTTTCTTTAAATGCAGTTTTGTTTCAAAAATCGAGCAATTTCTAAAAATAACTTCATATTTGCAAGGGGCCATTTTTGACGGAGATATGGCCATTAATACAATATATAATTTTAGATGAGTCTGAAGTCATTTTCTTTAAATGCAGTTTTGTTTCAAAAATCGAGCAAATTCTAAAAATAACTTCATATTTTAAGTGGGGCCATTTTTGACGGAGATATGGCCATTAATACAATATATAATTTTAGATGAGTCTGAAGTCATTTTCTTTAAATGCAGTTTTGTTTCAAAAATCGAGCAATTTCTAAAAGTAACTTCATATTTTAAGTGGGGCCATTTTTGACGGAGATATGGCCATTAATACAATATATAATTTTAGATGAGTCTGAAGACATTTTCTTTAAATGCAGTTTTGTTTCAAAAACGAGCAAATTCTAAAAAATAACTTCAGATTTTAAGTGGGGCCATTTTTGACGGAGATATGGCCATTAATACAATATATAATTTTAGATGAGTCTGAAGTCATTTTCTTTAAATGCAGTTTTGTTTCAAAAATCGAGCAATTTCTAAAAGTAACTTCATATTTTAAGTGGGGCCATTTTTGACAGAGATATGGCCATTAATACAATATATAATTTTAGATGAGTCTGAAGTCATTTTCTTTAAATGCAGTTTTGTTTAAAAAATCGAGCAAATTCTAAAAGTAACTTCATATTTTAAGTGGGGCCATTTTTGACAGAGATATGGCCATTAATACAATATATAATTTTAGATGAGTCTGAAGTCATTTTCTTTAAATGCAGTTTTGTTTCAAAAATCGAGCAATTTCTAAAAAAGTACCTTCATATTTGATGGAGTGGCCATTATTACAATATATAATTTTAGATGAGTCTGAAGACATTTTCTTTAAATGCAGTTTTGTTTCAAAAATCCAGCAAATTTAGAAGTTTGATATTTGACGGAGAGATATGGCCATTAATACAATATATAATTTTAGATGAGTCTGAAGCTCATTTTCTTTAAATGCAGTTTTGTTTCAAAAATCGAGCAATTTCTAAAAGTAACTTCATATTTGAAGTGGGGCCATTTTTGACGGAGATATGGCCATTAATACAATATATAATTTTAGATGAGTCTGAAGTCATTTTCTTTAAATGCAGTTTTGTTTCAAAAATCGAGCGAGCAATTTCTAAAAATACCTTCAGATTTTAAGTGGGGCCATTTTTGACAGAGATATGGCCATTAATACAATATATAATTTTAGATGAGTCTGAAGACATTTTCTTTAAATGCAGTTTTGTTTCAAAAATCGAGCAAATTCTAAAAATACCTTCAGATTTTAAGTGGGGCCATTTTTTGACAGAGATATGGCCATTAATACAATATATATAGTTTTAGATGAGTCTGAAGTCATTTTGTTTTAATGCAGTTTTGTTTAAAAAATCGAGCAATTTCTAAAGGCAACTTCTATTTTTATGTGGGGCCATTTTTGACAGAGATATGGCCATTAATACAATATATAATTTTAGATGAGTCTGAAGTCATTTTCTTTAAATGCAGTTTTGTTTCAAAAATCGAGCAAATTCTAAAAATACCTTCATATTTGATGGAGATAATATATAATTTTAGATGAGTCTGAAGACATTTTCTTTAAATGCAGTTTTGTTTCAAAAATCGAGCAATTTCTAAAAGTAACTTCATATTTTAAGTGGGGCCATTTTTGACGGAGATATGGCCATTAATACAATATATAATTTTAGATGAGTCTGAAGTCATTTTTTTTAAACAGTTTTGTTTAAATATCGAGCAATTTTTGCTAATAATACAATTGAAATTTTTGACGGAGATATGGCCATTAATACAATATATAATTTTAGATGAGTCTGAAGTCATTTTCTTTAAATGCAGTTTTGTTTCAAAAATCGAGCAATTTCTAAAAGTAACTTCATATTTTGAAGTGGGGCCATTTTTGACGGAGATATGGCCATTAATACAATATATAATTTTAGATGAGTCTGAAGACATTTTCTTTAAATGCAGTTTTGTTTCAAAAATCGAGCAAATTCTAAAAATACCTTCATATTTTAAGTGGGGCCATTTTTGACAGAGATATGGCCATTAATATAATATATAATTTTAGATGAGTCTGAAGTCAT
>JAEIFX010000179.1:0-59397 GCA_018904325.1 Drosophila murphyi
ATTTAATTTCAAAAATACATATTTTCAACTTTTGATGCAGAATCAATATATATAAATAAGGCTTCATAATGCTGGAAGACATTCTGACTTTCGACAATTATTGGCGAAGATACAACCGATTTAATTTTGAAACAGAAACTTAAAACATCAATTTATCGATTTTATTTCAAAAAAACATATTTTCAACTTTTGATGCAGAATCAATATATAAAAATAAGGCTTCATAATGTTGGAAGAAATTCGGACTTTGGACAATTATTGGCTGAAGATACAACCATTTGAATTTGGAAACAGAAACTTAAAACGGCAATTTCTCGATTTCATTTCAAAAATACATATTTTCAACTTTTGATGCAGAATCAATATATATTAAAAGGGCTTCATAATGTTGGAAGAAATTCGGACTTTGGACAATTATTGGCGAAGATAAAACCATTTGAATTTGAAAACAGAAACTTAAAACGTCAAGTTCTCGATTTCATTTCAAAAAAACATATTTTCAACTTTTGATGCAGAATCAATATATATTAAAAGGGCTTCATAATGTTGGAAGGAATTCGGACTTTGGACAATTAATGGCGAAGATAAAAAAACCATTTGAATTTGAAAACAGAAACTTAAAACATCAAGTTCTCGATTTCATTTCAAAAATTCATATTTTCAACTTTAGATGCAGAATCAACATATGTAAATAAGGCTTCATAATGTTGGAAGAAATTCGGACTTTGGACAATTATTGGCCAAAATACAACCGATTTAATGTGGAAACAGAAACTAAAACACCAATTTATCGATTTTATTTCAAAAATACATATTTTCAACTTTTGATGCAGAATCAATATATAAAAATAAGGGATTCATGATGTTGGAAGAAATTCGGACTTTGGACAATTATTGGCGAAGATAAAACCATTTGAATTTGGAAACAGAAACTTAAAACATCAAGTTCTCGATTTCATTTCAAAAATACATATTTTCAACTTTTGATGCAGAATCAAATATATGTAAATAAGGCTTCATAATGTTGGAAGAAATTCGGACTTTGGACAATTATTGGCGAAGATACAACCATTTGAATTTGGAAACAGAAACTTAAAACGTCAATTTCTCGATTTTATTTCAAGAATACATATTTTCAACTTTTGATGCAGAATCAATATATATAAATAAGGCTTCATAATGTTGGAAGAAATTCGGACTTTGGACAATTATTGGCGAAGATACAACCATTTGAATTTGGAAACAGAAACTTAAAACGTCAATTTCTCGATTTTATTTCATAAATACATATTTTCAACTTTTGATGCAGAATCAATATATATAAATAAGGCTTCATAATGTTGGAAGAAATTCGGACTTTCGACAATTATTGGCGAAGATACAACCGATTTGAATTTGGAAAACAGAAACTTAAAACATCAATTTATCGATTTTATTTCAAAAATACATATTTTCAACTTTTGATGCAGAATCAATATATAAAAATAGGGCTTCATAATGTTGGAAGAAATTCGGACTTTGGACAATTATTGGCGAAGATAAAACCATTTGAATTTGAAAACAGAAACTTAAAACATCAAGTTCTCGATTTCATTTCAAAAATACATATTTTCAACTTTTGATGCAGAATCAATATATATAAAAAAGGGCTTCATAATGTTGGAAGAAATTCGGACTTTGGACAATTATTGGCGAAGATACAACCATTTGAATTTGGAAACAGAAACTTAAAACATCAATTTCTCGATTTTATTTCAAAAATACATATTTTCAACTTTTGATGCAGAATCAATATATATAAATAAGGCTTCATAATGTTGGAAGAAATTCGGACTTTGGACAATTATTGGCGAAGATACAACCATTTGAATTTGGAAACAGAAACTTAAAACGTCAAGTTCTCGATTTCATTTCAAAAATACATATTTTCAACTTTTGATGCAGAATCAATATATATAAATAAGGCTTCATAATGTTGGAAGAAATTCGGACTTTGGACAATTATTGGCGAAGATACAACCATTTGAATTTGGAAACAGAAACTTAAAACGTCAATTTCTCGATTTTATTTCAAAAATACATATTTTCAACTTTTGATGCAGAATCAATATATATAAATAAGGCTTCATAATGTTGGAAGAAATTCGGACTTTGGACAATTATTGGCGAAGATAAAACCATTTGAATTTGAAAACAGAAACTTAAAACATCAAGTTCTCGATTTCATTTCAAAAATACATATTTTCAACTTTTGATGCAGAATCAATATATATAAATAAGGCTTCATAATGTTGGAAGAAATTCGGACTTTGGACAATTATTGGCGAAGATACAACCATTTTAATGTGGAAACAGAAACTTAAAACATCAATTTCTCGATTTCATTTCAAAAATACATATTTTCAACTTTTGATGCAGAATCAATATATATTAAAAGGGCTTCATAATGTTGGAAGGAATTCGGACTTTGGACAATTAATGGCGAAGATAAAAAAACCATTTGAATTTGAAAACAGAAACTTAAAACATCAAGTTCTCGATTTCATTTCAAAAATTCATATTTTCAACTTTAGATGCAGAATCAATATATGTAAATAAGGCTTCATAATGTTGGAAGAAATTCGGACTTTGGACAATTATTGGCCAAAATACAACCGATTTAATGTGGAAACAGAAACTAAAACACCAATTTATCGATTTTATTTCAAAAATACATATTTTCAACTTTTGATGCAGAATCAATATATAAAAATAATTATTCATGATGTTGGAAGAAATTCGGACTTTGGACAATTATTGGCGAAGATAAAACCGTTTTAATTTGGAAACAGAAACTTAAAACAGTCAAGTTCTCGATTTCATTTCAAAAATACATATTTTCAACTTTTGATGCAGAATCAATATATATAAATAAGGCTTCATAATGTTGGAAGAAATTCGGACTTTGGACAATTATTGGCGAAGATACAACCATTTGAATTTGGAAACAGAAACTTAAAACGTCAATTTCTCGATTTTATTTCAAAAATACATATTTTCAACTTTTGATGCAGAATCAATATATATAAATAAGGCTTCATAATGTTGGAAGAAATTCGGACTTTGGACAATTATTGGCGAAGATACAACCATTTGAATTTGGAAACAGAAACTTAAAACGTCAATTTCTCGATTTTATTTCAAAAATACATATTTTCAACTTTTGATGCAGAATCAATATATATAAAAAGGGCTTCATAATGTTGAAAGAAATTCTAACTTTTGACAATTATTGGCGAAGATACAACCATTTGAATTTGGAAACAGAAACTTAAAACATCAATTTCTCGAAATTACTTCAAGAAGACATATTTTCAACTTTTGATGCAGAATCAATATATAAAAATAAGGCTTCATAATGTTGGAAGAAATTCGGACTTTGGACAATTATTGGCGAAGATACAACCATTTGAATTTGGAAACAGAAACTTAAAACGTCAATTTCTCGATTTTATTTCAAAAATACATATTTTCAACTTTTGATGCAGAATCAATATATATAAATAAGGCTTCATAATGTTGGAAGAAATTCGGACTTTGGACAATTATTGGCGAAGATACAACCATTTGAATTTGGAAAAAAACTTAAAACATCAATTTCTCGAAATTACTTCAAGAAGACATATTTTCAACTTTTGATGCAGAATCAATATATATAAAAAGGGCTTCATAATGTTGGAAGAAATTCGGACTTTGGACAATTATTGGCGAAGATAAAACCGTTTTAATTTGGAAACAGAAACTTAAAACAGTAAAGTTCTCGATTTCATTTCAAAAATACATATTTTCAACTTTTGATGCAGAATCAATATATGTAAATAAGGCTTCATAATGTTGGAAGAAATTCGGACTTTGGACAATTATTGGCGAAGATACAACCATTTGAATTTGGAAACAGAAACTTAAAACCGTCAATTTCTCGATTTTATTTCAAAAATACATATTTTCAACTTTTGATGCAGAATCAATATATATAAATAAGGCTTCATAATGTTGGAAGAAATTCGGACTTTGGACAATTATTGGCGAAGATACAACCATTTGAATTTGGAAACAGAAACTTAAAACGTCAATTTCTCGATTTTATTTCAAAATACATATTTTCAACTTTTGATGCAGAATCAATATATATAAATAAGGCTTCATAATGTTGGAAGAAATTCGGACTTTGGACAATTATTGGCGAAGATACAACCGATTTGAATTGTGGAAACAGAAACTTAAAACATCAATTTATCGATTTTATTTCAAAAAAACATATTTTCAACTTTTGATGCAGAATCAATATATAAAAAAAGGGCTTCATAATGTTGGAAGAAATTCGGACTTTGGACAATTATTGGCGAAGATACAACCATTTGAATTTGAAAACAGAAACTTAAAACATCAAGTTCTCGATTTCATTTCAAAAATACATATTTTCAACTTTTGATGCAGAATCAATATATATAAATAAGGGCTTCATAATGTTGGAAGAAATTCGGACTTTGGACAATTATTGGCGAAGATACAACCATTTGAATTTGAAAACAGAAACTTAAAACGTCAAGTTCTCGATTTCATTTCAAAAAAACATATTTTCAACTTTTGATGCAGAATCAATATATATTAAAAGGGCTTCATAATGTTGGAAGGAATTCGGACTTTGGACAATTAATGGCGAAGATAAAAAAACCATTTGAATTTGAAAACAGAAACTTAAAACATCAAGTTCTCGATTTCATTTCAAAAATTCATATTTTCAACTTTAGATGCAGAATCAACATATGTAAATAAGGCTTCATAATGTTGGAAGAAATTCGGACTTTGGACAATTATTGGCCAAAATACAACCGATTTAATGTGGAAACAGAAACTAAAACACCAATTTATCGATTTTATTTCAAAAATACATATTTTCAACTTTTGATGCAGAATCAATATATAAAAATAATTATTCATGATGTTGGAAGAAATTCGGACTTTGGACAATTATTGGCGAAGATAAAACCGTTTTAATTTGGAAACAGAAACTTAAAACAGACAAGTTCTCGATTTCATTTCAAAAATACATATTTTCAACTTTTAGATGCAGAATCAATATATATAAATAAGGCTTCATAATGTTGGAAGAAATTCGGACTTTGGACAATTATTGGCGAAGATACAACCATTTGAATTTGGAAACAGAAACTTAAAACGTCAATTTCTCGATTTTATTTCAAGAATACATATTTTCAACTTTAGATGCAGAATCAATATATATAAAGTAAGGCTTCATAATGTTGGAAGAAATTCGGACTTTGGACAATTATTGTCCAAGATACAACCATTTGAATTTGGAAACAGAAACTTAAAACGTCAGTTTCTCGATTTTATTTCATAAATACATATTTTCAACTTTTGATGCAGAATCAATATATATAAATAAGGCTTCATAATGTTGGAAGACATTCTGACTTTGGACAATTATTGGCGAAGATACAACCGATTTGAATGTGGAAACAGAAACTTAAAACATCAATTTATCGATTTTATTTCAAAAATACATATTTTCAACTTTTGATGCAGAATCAATATATAAAAATAAGGCTTCATAATGTTGGAAGAAATTCGGACTTTGGACAATTATTGGCGAAGATACAACCGATTTGAATTTGGAAACAGAAACTTAAAACATCAAGTTCTCGATTTCATTTCAAAAATACATATTTTCAACTTTTGATGCAGAATCAATATATATAAATAAGGGCTTCATAATGTTGGAAGAAATTCGGACTTTGGACAATTATTGGCGAAGATACAACCATTTGAATTTGAAAACAGAAACTTAAAACGTCAATTTCTCGATTTTATTTCAAAGAATACATATTTTCAACTTTTGATGCAGAATCAATATATATAAATAAGGCTTCATAATGTTGGAAGAAATTCGGACTTTGGACAATTATTGGCGAAGATACAACCATTTGAATTTGGAAACAGAAACTTAAAACGTCAAGTTCTCGATTTCATTTCAAAAATACATATTTTCAACTTTTAGATGCAGAATCAATATATATAAATAAGGCTTCATAATGTTGGAAGAAATTCGGACTTTGGACAATTATTGGCGAAGATACAACCATTTGAATTTGGAAACAGAAACTTAAAACGTCAGTTTCTCGATTTTATTTCAAAAATACATATTTTCAACTTTTGATGCAGAATCAATATATATAAATAAGGCTTCATAATGTTGGAAGAAATTCGGACTTTGGACAATTATTGGCGAAGATACAACCGATTTGAATGTGGAAACAGAAACTTAAAACATCAAGTTCTCTTTATTTCATTTATTTCAAAATACATATTTTCAACTTTTGATGCAGAATCAATATATATAAAAAGGGCTTCATAATGTTGGAAGAAATTCGGACTTTGGACAATTATTGGCGAAGATACAACCATTTGAATTTGTGGAAACAGAAACTTAAAACGTCAATTTCTCGATTTCATTTCAAAAATACATATTTTCAACTTTTGATGCAGAATCAATATATAAAAAAAGGGCTTCATAATGTTGGAAGAAATTCGGACTTTGGACAATTATTGGCGAAGATACAACCGATTTGAATTTGGAAACAGAAACTTAAAACGTCAATTTCTCGATTTTATTTCAAAAATACATATTTTCAACTTTTGATGCAGAATCAATATATATAAATAAGGGCTTCATAATGTTGGAAGAAATTCGGACTTTGGACAATTATTGGCGAAGATACAACCGATTTGAATTTGGAAACAGAAACTTAAAACGTCAATTTCTCGATTTTATTTCAAAAATACATATTTTCAACTTTTGATGCAGAATCAATATATATAAATAAGGCTTCATAATGTTGGAAGAAATTCGGACTTTGGACAATTATTGGCGAAGATACAACCGATTTGAATTTGGAAACAGAAACTTAAAACATCAATTTCTCGATTTTATTTCAAAAATACATATTTTCAACTTTTGATGCAGAATCAATATATATAAAAAGGGCTTCATAATGTTGGAAGAAATTCGGACTTTGGACAATTATTGGCGAAGATAAAACCGTTTTAATGTGGAAACAGAAACTTAAAACGTAAATTTCTCGATTTCATTTCAAAAATACATATTTTCAACTTTTGATGCAGAATCAATATATATAAAAAAGGGCTTCATAATGTTGGAAGAAATTCGGACTTTGGACAATTATTGGCGAAGATACAACCGATTTGAATTTGGAAACAGAAACTTAAAACGTCAATTTCTCGATTTCATTTCAAAAATACATATTTTCAACTTTTGATGCAGAATCAATATATATAAAAAAGGCTTCATAATGTTGGAAGAAATTCGGACTTTGGACAATTATTGGCGAAGATACAACCGTTTTAATTTGGAAACAGAAACTTAAAACGTCAATTTCTCGATTTTATTTCAAAAATACATATTTTCAACTTTTGATGCAGAATCAATATATATAAATAAGGGCTTCATAATGTTGGAAGAAATTCGGACTTTGGACAATTATTGGCGAAGATACAACCGATTTGAATTTGGAAACAGAAACTTAAAACGTCAATTTCTCGATTTTATTTCAAAAATACATATTTTCAACTTTTGATGCAGAATCAATATATATAAAAAGGGCTTCATAATGTTGGAAGAAATTCGGACTTTGGACAATTATTGGCGAAGATACAACCATTTGAATTTGGAAACAGAAACTTAAAACGTCAAGTTCTCGATTTCATTTCAAAAATACATATTTTCAACTTTTGATGCAGAATCAATATATATAAAAAGGGCTTCATAATGTTGGAAGAAATTCGGACTTTGGACAATTATTGGCGAAGATACAACCATTTGAATTTGGAAACAGAAACTTAAAACGTCAATTTCTCGATTTCATTTCAAAAATACATATTTTCAACTTTTGATGCAGAATCAATATATATAAAAAGGGCTTCATAATGTTGGAAGAAATTCGGACTTTGGACAATTATTGGCGAAGATACAACCGATTTGAATGTGGAAACAGAAACTTAAAACGTCAATTTCTCGATTTCATTTCAAAAATACATATTTTCAACTTTTGATGCAGAATCAATATATATAAAAAAGGGCTTCATAATGTTGGAAGAAATTCGGACTTTGGACAATTATTGGCGAAGATACAACCGATTTGAATGTGGAAACAGAAACTTAAAACGTCAATTTCTCGATTTCATTTCAAAAATACGTATTTTCAACTTTTGATGCAGAATCAATATATATAAAAAGGGCTTCATAATGTTGGAAGAAATTCGGACTTTGGACAATTATTGGCGAAGATACAACCGATTTGAATTTGGAAACAGAAACTTAAAACGTCAATTTCTCGATTTCATTTCAAAAATACATATTTTCAACTTTTGATGCAGAATCAATATATATAAAAGGGCTTCATAATGTTGGAAGAAATTCGGACTTTGGACAATTATTGGCGAAGATACAACCGATTTGAATTTGGAAACAGAAACTTAAAACGTCAATTTCTCGATTTCATTTCAAAAATACATATTTTCAACTTTTGATGCAGAATCAATATATAAAATAGGGCTTCATAATGTTGGAAGAAATTCGGACTTTGGACAATTATTGGCGAAGATACAACCATTTGAATTTGGAAACAGAAACTTAAAACGTCAATTTCTCGATTTCATTTCAAAAATACATATTTTCAACTTTTGATGCAGAATCAATATATATAAATAAGGCTTCATAATGTTGGAAGAAATTCGGACTTTGGACAATTATTGGCGAAGATACAACCGATTTAATGTGGAAACAGAAACTTAAAAACAATTTTTTCGATTTTCATTTCAAAAAATACGTATTTTCAACTTTTGATGCAGAATCAATATATATAAGAGTAAGGATTCATAATGTTGGAAGAAATTCGGACTTTGGACAATTATTGGCGAAGATACAACCGTTTTAATTTGGAAACAGAAACTTAAAACGTCAATTTCTCGATTTCATTTCAAAAATACATATTTTCAACTTTTGATGCAGAATCAATATATAAAAAAGGGCTTCATAATGTTGGAAGAAATTCGGACTTTGGACAATTATTGGCGAAGATACAACCGTTTTAATGTGGAAACAGAAACTTAAAACGTCAATTTCTCGATTTCATTTCAAAAATACATATTTTCAACTTTTGATGCAGAATCAATATATATAAAAAGGGCTTCATAATGTTGGAAGAAATTCGGACTTTGGACAATTATTGGCGAAGATACAACCATTTGAATTTGGAAACAGAAACTTAAAACGTCAATTTCTCGATTTCATTTCAAAAATACATATTTTCAACTTTTGATGCAGAATCAATATATATAAAAGGGCTTCATAATGTTGGAAGAAATTCGGACTTTGGACAATTATTGGCGAAGATACAACCGATTTAATGTGGAAACAGAAACTTAAAACGTCAATTTCTCGATTTTATTTCAAAAATACATATTTTCAACTTTTGATGCAGAATCAATATATAAAAAGGGCTTCATAATGTTGGAAGAAATTCGGACTTTGGACAATTATTGGCGAAGATACAACCGTTTTAATGTGGAAACAGAAAGCTTAAAACATAAAAGTTCTCGATTTCATTTCAAAAATACGTATTTTCAACTTTTGATGCAGAATCAATA
The DNA here is from genome assembly GCA_018904325.1 of Drosophila murphyi. NCBI lineage: Eukaryota > Metazoa > Arthropoda > Insecta > Diptera > Drosophilidae > Drosophila > Drosophila murphyi. Next base: position 9,730 of record JAEIFX010000179.1, read on the forward strand.
TATATAAAAAGGGCTTCATAATGTTGGAAGAAATTCGGACTTTGGACAATTATTGGCGAAGATACAACCGATTTGAATTTGGAAACAGAAACTTAAAACGTCAATTTCTCGATTTCATTTCAAAAATACATATTTTCAACTTTTGATGCAGAATCAATATATATTAAAAGGGCTTCATAATGTTGGAAGAAATTCGGACTTTGGACAATTATTGGCGAAGATACAACCGATTTAATGTGGAAACAGAAACTTAAAACGTCAATTTCTCGATTTTATTTCAAAAATACATATTTTCAACTTTTGATGCAGAATCAATATATATAAAAGGGCTTCATAATGTTGAAAGAAATTCGGACTTTGGACAATTATTGGCGAAGATACAACCGTTTTAATGTGGAAACAGAAACTTAAAACGTCAATTTCTCGATTTCATTTCAAAAATACGTATTTTCAACTTTTGATGCAGAATCAATATATATTAAAAAGGGCTTCATAATGTTGGAAGAAATTCGGACTTTGGACAATTATTGGCGAAGATACAACCGTTTTAATGTGGAAACAGAAACTTAAAACATAAAAGTTCTCGATTTCATTTCAAAAATACGTATTTTCAACTTTTGATGCAGAATCAATATATATAAAAAGGCTTCATAATGTTGGAAGAAATTCGGACTTTGGACAATTATTGGCGAAGATACAACCGTTTTAATGTTGGAAACAGAAACTTAAAACGTCAATTTCTCGATTTTATTTAAAAAAACATATTTTCAACTTTTGATGCAGAATCAATATATATAAAAGGGCTTCATAATGTTGAAAGAAATTCGGACTTTGGAAAATTATTGAAAAAAATACAACCGTTTTAATGTGGAAACAGAAACTTAAAACATAAAATTTCTCGATTTCATTTCAAAAATACGTATTTTCAACTTTTGATGCAGAATCAATATATATTAAAAGGGCTTCATAATGTTGGAAGAAATTGTTTGACAATTATTGGCGAAGATACAACCGTTTAATGTGGAAACAGAAACTTAAAACGTAAATTTCTCGATTTTATTTCAAGAATATAGCATATTTTCAACTTTTGATGAAAAATTCAATATTTAAAAAAGGGCTTCATATATAATGTTGGAAGAAATTCGGACTTTGGACAATTATTGGCGAAGATACAACCGATTTAATGTGGAAACAGAAACTTAAAACGTCAATTTCTCGATTTTATTTCAAGAATACGTATTTTCAACTTTTGATGCAGAATCAATATATATAAAAGGGCTTCATAATGTTGGAAGAAATTCGGACTTTGGACAATTATTGGCGAAGATACAACCGATTTAATGTGGAAACAGAAACTTAAAACATAAATTTCTCGATTTCATTTCAAAAATACATATTTTCAACTTTTGATGCAGAATCAATATATATTAAAAGGGCTTCATAATGTTGGAAGAAATTCGGACTTTGGACAATTATTGGCGAAGATACAACCGATTTAATGTGGAAACAGAAACTTAAAACGTCAATTTCTCGATTTTATTTCAAGAATACGTATTTTCAACTTTTGATGCAGAATCAATATATATAAAAGGGCTTCATAATGTTGAAAGAAATTCGGACTTTGGACAGTTATTGGCGAAGATACAACCGATTTAATGTGGAAACAGAAATTTAAAACGTAAAAGTTCTCGATTTCATTTCAAAAATACGTATTTTCAACTTTTGATGCAGAATCAATATATATAAAAAGGGCTTCATAATGTTGGAAGAAATTCTGACTTTGGACAATTATTGGCGAATATACAACCGTTTGAATTTGGAAACAGAAACTTAAAACGTCAATTTTTCGATTTTCATTTCAAAAATACATATTTTCAACTTTTGATGCATAATCAATATATATTAAAAGGGCTTCATAATGTTGAAAGCAATTCGGACTTTGGACAATTATTGGCGAAGATACAACCGATTTAATGTGGAAACAGAAACTTAAAACGTCAATTTCTCGATTTTATTTCAAGAATACATATTTTCAACTTTTGATGCAGAATCAATATATATAAAAAGGGCTTCATAATGTTGGAAGAAATTCGGACTTTGGACAATTATTGGCGAAGATACAACCGTTTTAATGTGGAAACAGAAATTTAAAACATAAAAGTTCTCGTTTCATTTCAAAAATACGTATTTTCAACTTTTGATGCAGAATCAATATATATAAAAGGGCTTCATAATGTTGGAAGAAATTCGGACTTTGGACAATTATTGGCGAAGATACAACCGATTTAATGTGGAAACAGAAACTTAAAACGTCAATTTCTCGATTTTATTTCAAGAATACGTATTTTCAACTTTTGATGCAGAATCAATATATATAAAAAGGGCTTCATAATGTTGAAAGAAATTCGGACTTTGGACAGTTATTGGCGAAGATACAACCGTTTTAATGTGGTTAAACAGAATTAAAAGTTTTTCTCGATTTCATTTCAAAAATACGTATTTTCAACTTTTGATGCAGAATCAATATATATTAAGAGGGCTTCATAATGTTGGAAGAAATTCGGACTTTGGACAATTATTGGCGAAGATACAACCGTTTGAATTTGGAAACAGAAACTTAAAACGTAAATTTTTCGATTTCATTTCAAAGAATACATATTTTCAACTTTTGATGCAGAATCAATATATATAAATAAGGGCTTCATAATGTTGGAAGAAATTCGGACTTTGGACAATTATTGGCGAAGATACAACCGTTTTAATTTGGAAACAGAAACTTAAAACGTCAATTTCTCGTTCATTTCATAAAAAAATATTTTCAACTTTTGAAGCATCAATAATATAAAAAAGGGCTTCATAATGTTGGAAGAAATTCGGACTTTGGACAATTATTGGCGAAGATACAACCGTTTTAATGTGGAAACAGAAACTTAAAACGTCAATTTCTCGATTTCATTTCAAAAATACGTATTTTCAACTTTTGATGCAGAATCAATATATAAAAAAGGGCTTCATAATGTTGGAAGAAATTCGGACTTTGGACAATTATTGGCGAAGATACAACCGTTTTAATGTGGAAACAGAAACTTAAAACGTAAATTTCTCGATTTCATTTCAAAAATACGTATTTTCAACTTTTGATGCAGAATCAATATATATAAAAGGGCTTCATAATGTTGGAAGAAATTCGGACTTTGGACAATTATTGGCGAAGATACAACCGTTTTAATGTGGAAACAGAAACTTAAAACGTCAATTTTTCGATTTCATTTCAAGAATACATAGTTTCAACTTTTGATGCAGAATCAATATATATAAAAAGGGCTTCATAATGTTGGAAGAAATTCGGACTTTGGACAGTTATTGGCGAAGATACAACCGTTTTAATGTGGAAACAGAAGTTTAAAACATAAAAGTTCTCGTTTCATTTCAAAAATACGTATTTTCAACTTTTGATGCAGAATCAATATATATGAAAAGGGCTTCATAATGTTGGAAGAAATTCGGACTTTGGACAATTATTGGCGAAGATACAACCGTTTGAATTTGGAAACAGAAACTTAAAACGACAATTTCTCGATTTCATTTCAAAAATACATAGTTTCAACTTTTGATGCATAATCAATATATATTAAGAGGGCTTCATAATGTTGAAAGCAATTCGGACTTTGGACAATTATTGGCGAAGATACAACCGATTTAATGTGGAAACAGAAACTTAAAACGTCAATTTATCGATTTTATTTCAAGAATGCATATTTTCAACTTTTGATGCAGAATTAATGTATATAAATAAGATTTCATGATGTTGGAAGAAATTCGGACTTTCGACAATTGTTGGCGAAGATACAACCATTTGAATTCTGAAACAGAAACTTAAAACGTCAATTTGTCGATTTCATTTCAAAAACACGTATTTTCAACTTTTGATGCAGAATCAATCTATATAAATAAGGCTTCATAATGTTGGAAGAAATTCTGACTTTGGACAATTATTGGCGAAGATACAACCGATTTAATGTGGAAACAGAAACTTAAAACGTAAATTTCTCGATTTTATTTCAAGAATACGTATTTTCAACTTTTGATGCAGAATCAATATATAAAAAAAGGGCTTCATAATGTTGGAAGAAATTCGGACTTTGGACAATTATTGGCGAAGATACAACCGTTTTAATGTGGAAACAGAAACTTAAAACGTCAATTTCTCGATTTATATTTAAAGAATACATATTTTCAACTTTTGATGCAGAATCAATATATATAAAAAAGGGCTTCATAATGTTGGAAGAAATTCGGACTTTGGACAATTATTGGCGAAGATACAACCGTTTTAATGTGGAAACAGAAACTTAAAACATAAATTTCTCGATTTCATTTCAAAATACGTATTTTCAACTTTTGATGCAGAATCAATATATATAAAAAGGGCTTCATAATGTTGGAAGAAATTCGGACTTTGGACAATTATTGGCGAAGATACAACCGATTTAATGTGGAAACAGAAACTTAAAACGTCAATTTCTCGGTTTTATTTCAAGAATACGTATTATTTTCAACTTTTGATGCAGAATCAATATATAAAAAAGGGCTTCATAATGTTGGAAGAAATTCGGACTTTGGACAGTTATTGGCGACGATACAACCGTTTTAATGTGGAAACAGAAGTTTAAAACATAAAAGTTCTCGTTTCATTTCAAAAATACGTATTTTCAACTTTTGATGCAGAATCAATATATATAAAAAGGGCTTCATAATGTTGGAAGAAATTCGGACTTTGGACAATTATTGGCGAATATACAACCGTTTGAATTTGGAAACAGAAACTTAAAACGTCAATTTTTCGATTTCATTTCAAAAATACATATTTTCAACTTTTGATAACAAAATATATATAAAAGGGCTTCATTGACTTTAGAAGTTTTGAAAGCATTTTTATTGTTAGAATGCAAATCATACTCTTAATTTGGAAAAATTGGGCTTATTGGCGAATATACAACCGATTTAATGTGGAGAAACTTAAAACGTCAATTTTTATTTTTTCAAAAATACGTATTTTCAACTTTTGATGCAGAATCAATATATATAAAAGGGCTTCATAATGTTGGAAGAAATTCGGACTTTGGACAGTTATTTGGCGAAAATACAACCGTTTTAATGTGGAAACAGAAACTTAAAACATAAATTTCTCGATTTCATTTCAAAAATACGTATTTTCAACTTTTGATGCAGAATCAATATATATAAAAGGGCTTCATAATGTTGGAAGAAATTCGGACTTTGGACAATTATTGGCGGATGAACAACCGATTTGAAATGTGGAAACAGAAACTTAAAACGTCAATTTTTCGATTTCATTTCAAAGAATACATATTTTCAACTTTTGATGCAGAATCAATATATATAAATAAGGCTTCATAATGTTGGAAGAAATTCGGACTTTGGACAATTATTGGCGAAGATACAACCGTTTTAATGTGGAAACAGAAAACTTAAAACGTAAAATTTCTCGATTTCATTTCAAAAATACGTATTTTCAACTTTTGATGCAGAATCAATATATATAAAAGGGCTTCATAATGTTGGAAGAAATTCGGACTTTGGACAATTATTGGCGAATATACAACCGTTTTAATTTGGAAACAGAAACTTAAAACGTAAATTTCTCGATTTCATTTCAAAAATACATATTTTCAACTTTTGATGCAGAATCAATATATAAAAAGAGGGCTTCATAATGTTGGAAGAAATTCGGACTTTGGACAATTATTGGCGAAGATACAACCGTTTTAATGTGGAAACAGAAACTTAAAACGTCTAATTAGTTCTCGATTTTATTTCAAAAATACGTATTTTCAACTTTTGATGCAGAATCAATATATATAAAAAGGGCTTCATAATGTTGGAAGAAATTCGGACTTTGGACAATTATTGGCGAAGATACAACCGATTTAATTTGGAAACAGAAACTTAAAACGTCAAATTTTTCGATTTCATTTCAAAGAATACGTATTTTCAACTTTTGATGCAGAATCAATATATATAAAAGGGCTTCATAATGTTGAAAGAAATTCGGACTTTGGACAATTATTGGCGAAGATACAACCGTTTTAATGTGGAAACAGAAGTTTAAAACATAAAAGTTCTCGATTTCATTTCAAAAATACGTATTTTCAACTTTTGATGCAGAATCAATATATATTAAGAAAGGGCTTCATAATGTTGGAAGAAATTCGGACTTTGGACAATTATTGGCGAAGATACAACCGATTTAATGTGGAAACAGAAACTTAAAACGTCAATTTATCGATTTTATTTCAAGAATACATATTTTCAACTTTTGATGCAGAATCAATATATAAGCATAATGTTGGAAGCATTTTCGGACTTTCGACAATTATTGGCGAAGATACAACCGATTTGAATTTTGAAACAGAAACTTAAAACGTCAATTTGTCGATTTCATTTCAAAAATACGTATTTTCAACTTTTGATGCAGAATCAATATAAAAAAAAAGGCCTAAAAAATGTTGGACTTTGGACAGTTATTGGCGAAGATACAACCGTTTTAATGTGGAAACAGAAGTTTAAAACATAAAAGTTCTCGTTTCATTTCAAGAATACGTATTTTCAACTTTTGATGCAGAATCAATATATATAAAAGGGCTTCATAATGTTGGAAGAAATTCGGACTTTGGACAATTATTGGCGAAGATACAACCGTTTTAATGTGGAAACAGAAACTTAAAACGTACAATTTCTCGATTTCATTTCAAAAATACGTATTTTCAACTTTTGATGCAGAATCAATATATATATAAAAGGGCTTCATAATGTTGGAAAGCAATTCGGACTTTGGACAATTATTGGCGAAGATACAACCGATTTAATGTGGAAACAGAAACTTAAAACGTCAATTTCTCGATTTTATTTCAAAGAATACATATTTTCAACTTTTGATGCAGAATCAATATATATAAATAAGGCTTCATAATGTTGGAAGAAATTCGGACTTTGGACAATTATTGGCGAAGATACAACCATTTGAATGTGGAAACAGAAACTTAAAACGTCAATTTCTCGATTTCATTTCAAAAATACGTATTTTCAACTTTTGATGCAGAATCAATATATATAAATAAGGGCTTCATAATGTTGGAAGAAAAATTCGGACTTTGGACAATTATTGGCGAAGATACAACCGATTTAATGTGAAACAGAAATTTAAAAACGATTTTTTCAAGAATACGTATTTAACTTTTATGCAGAATCAATATATATGGTAAAATAATTTAATGTGGAAACAGAAACTTAAAACGTAAATTTCTCGATTTCATTTCAAAAATACGTATTTTCAACTTTTGATGCAGAATCAATATATATAAAAAGGGCTTCATAATGTTGGAAGAAATTCGGACTTTGGACAATTATTGGCGAAGATACAACCGATTTGAATGTGGAAACAGAAACTTAAAACGTCAATTTTCTCGATTTTATTTCAAAGAATACGTATTTTCAACTTTTGATGCAGAATCAATATATATAAAAAGGGCTTCATAATGTTGGAAAGAAATTCGGACTTTGGACAGTTATTGGCGAAGATACAACCGTTTTAATGTGGAAACAGAAAGTTTAAAACATAAAAGTTCTCGTTTTCATTTCAAAAATACGTATTTTCAACTTTTGATGCAGAATCAATATATATAAAAAGGGCTTCATAATGTTGGAAGAAATTCGGACTTTGGACAATTATTGGCGAAGATACAACCGTTTGAATTTGGAAACAGAAACTTAAAACGTCAATTTTTCGATTTTCATTTCAAAAATACATATTTTCAACTTTTGATGCAGAATCAATATATAAAAAAGGGCTTCATAATGTTGGAAGAAATTCGGACTTTGGACAATTATTGGCGAAGATACAACCGTTTTAATGTGGAAACAGAAACTTTAAAACGTAAATGTTCTCGATTTCATTTCAAAAATACGTATTTTCAACTTTTGATGCAGAATCAATATATATAAAAGGGCTTCATAATGTTGGAAGAAATTCGGACTTTGGACAATTATTGGCGAAGATACAACCGTTTTAATGTGGAAACAGAAACTTAAAACGTCAATTTTTCGATTTTCATTTCAAAAATACATATTTTCAACTTTTGATGCAGAATCAATATATATAAAAAAGGGCTTCATAATGTTGGAAGAAATTCGGACTTTGGACAATTATTGGCGAAGATACAACCGATTTGAATGTGGAAACAGAAACTTAAAACGTCAATTTCTCGATTTTCATTTCAAAAATACGTATTTTCAACTTTTGATGCAGAATCAATATATATAAAAAGGGCTTCATAATGTTGGAAGAAATTCGGACTTTGGACAATTATTGGCGAAGATACAACCGATTTAATGTGGAAACAGAAACTTAAAACGTCAATTTCTCGATTTTATTTCAAGAATACATATTTTCAACTTTTGATGCAGAATCAATATATAAAAAAGGGCTTCATAATGTTGGAAGAAATTCGGACTTTGGACAGTTATTGGCGACGATACAACCGTTTTAATGTGGAAACAGAAGTTTAAAACATAAAAGTTCTCGATTTCATTTCAAAAATACGTATTTTCAACTTTTGGAACAGAATCAATATATATAGAAAGGGCTTCATAGTTTTGAAAGAAATTCTAACTTTTGACAATTATTGGCGAATATACAACCGTTTGAATTTGGAAACAGAAACTTAAAACGTCAATTTCTCGATTTCATTTCAAAAATACATATTTTCAACTTTTGATGCAGAATCAATATATATAAAAAGGGCTTCATAATGTTGGAAGAAATTCGGACTTTGGACAATTATTGGCGAAGATACAACCGATTTAATGTGGAAACAGAAACTTTAAAACGTAAATTTCTCGATTTCATTTCAAAAATACGTATTTTCAACTTTTGATGCAGAATCAATATATATAAAAAGGGCTTCATAATGTTGGAAGAAATTCGGACTTTGGACAATTATTGGCGAAGATACAACCGTTTTAATGTGGAAACAGAAACTTTAAAACGTACAATTTCTCGATTTCATTTCAAAAATACGTATTTTCAACTTTTGATGCAGAATCAATATATATAAAAAGGGCTTCATAATGTTGGAAGAAATTCGGACTTTTGACAATTATTGGCGAATATACAACCGTTTGAATTTTTTCAACTTTTGATGCAGAATCAATATATATAAAAAGGGCTTCATAAGGTTGAAAGAAATTCGGACTTTGGACAATTATTGGCGAAGATACAACCGTTTTAATGTGGAAACAGAAACTTTAAAACGTACAATTTCTCGATTTCATTTCAAAAATACGTATTTTCAACTTTTGATGCAGAATCAATATATATAAAAAGGGCTTCATAATGTTGGAAGAAATTCGGACTTTGGACAATTATTGGCGAAGATACAACCGTTTTAATGTGGAAACAGAAACTTTAAAACGTCAATTTCTCGATTTTCATTTCAAAAATACGTATTTTCAACTTTTGATGCAGAATCAATATATATAAAAAGGGCTTCATAATGTTGGAAGAAATTCGGACTTTGGACAATTATTGGCGAAGATACAACCGATTTAATGTGGAAACAGAAACTTAAAACGTCAATTTCTCGATTTTATTTCAAGAATACGTATTTTCAACTTTTGATGCAGAATCAATATATATAAAAAGGGCTTCATAATGTTGGAAGAAATTCGGACTTTGGACAGTTATTGGCGAAGATACAACCGTTTTAATGTGGAAACAGAAATTTAAAACATAAAAGTTCTCGTTTCATTTCAAAAATACGTATTTTCAACTTTTGATGCAGAATCAATATATATAAAAAGGGCTTCATAATGTTGGAAGAAATTCGGACTTTGGACAATTATTGGCGAATATACAACCGATTTGAATTTGGAAACAGAAACTTAAAACGTCAATTTTTCGATTTCATTTCAAAAATACATATTTTCAACTTTTGATGCAGAATCAATATATATAAAAAGGGCTTCATAATGTTGGAAAGAAATTCGGACTTTGGACAATTATTGGCGAAGATACAACCGTTTTAATGTGGAAACAGAAACTTTAAAACGTAAATTTCTCGATTTTCATTTCAAAAATACGTATTTTCAACTTTTGATGCAGAATCAATATATATAAAAAGGGCTTCATAATGTTGGAAGAAATTCGGACTTTGGACAGTTATTGGCGAAGATACAACCGTTTTAATGTGGAAACAGAAACTTAAAACGTCAATTTCTCGATTTCATTTCAAAAATACGTATTTTCAACTTTTGATGCAGAATCAATATATATAAAAAGGGCTTCATAATGTTGGAAGAAATTCGGACTTTGGACAATTATTGGCGAAGATACAACCGATTTAAATTGTGGAAACAGAAACTTAAAACGTCAATTTCTCGATTTTATTTCAAAGAATACGTATTTTCAACTTTTGATGCAGAATCAATATATATAAAAGGGCTTCATAATGTTGGAAGAAATTCGGACTTTGGACAGTTATTGGCGACGATACAACCGTTTTAATGTGGAAACAGAAAGTTTAAAACATAAAAGTTCTCGTTTTCATTTCAAAAATACGTATTTTCAACTTTTGATGCAGAATCAATATATATAAAAAGGGCTTCATAATGTTGGAAGAAATTCGGACTTTGGACAATTATTGGCGAAGATACAACCGTTTGAATTTGGAAACAGAAACTTAAAACGTCAATTTTTCGATTTTATTTCAAAAATACATATTTTCAACTTTTGATGCAGAATCAATATATATAAAAAAGGGCTTCATAATGTTGGAAGAAATTCGGACTTTGGACAATTATTGGCGAAGATACAACCGTTTTAATGTGGAAACAGAAACTTAAAACGTCAATTTCTCGATTTTATTTCAAAGAATACGTATTTTCAACTTTTGATGCAGAATCAATATATATAAAAGGGCTTCATAATGTTGGAAGAAATTCGGACTTTGGACAATTATTGGCGAAGATACAACCGTTTTAATGTGGAAACAGAAACTTAAAACGTCAATTTCTCGATTTCATTTCAAAGAATACATATTTTCAACTTTTGATGCAGAATCAATATATATAAATAAGGGCTTCATAATGTTGGAAGAAATTCGGACTTTGGACAATTATTGGCGAAGATACAACCGGTTTGAATTGTGGAAACAGAAACTTAAAACGTCAATTTCTCGATTTTCATTTCAAAGAATACATATTTTCAACTTTTGATGCAGAATCAATATATATAAAAAGGGCTTCATAATGTTGGAAGAAATTCGGACTTTGGACAATTATTGGCGAAGATACAACCGATTTAATGTGGAAACAGAAACTTAAAACGTAAATTTCTCGATTTCATTTCAAAAATACGTATTTTCAACTTTTGATGCAGAATCAATATATATAAAAAGGGCTTCATAATGTTGGAAGAAATTCGGACTTTGGACAATTATTGGCGAAGATACAACCGTTTTAATGTGGAAACAGAAACTTAAAACGTCAATTTCTCGATTTTATTTCAAGAATACGTATTTTCAACTTTTGATGCAGAATCAATATATATAAAAAGGGCTTCATAATGTTGGAAGAAATTCGGACTTTGGACAATTATTGGCGAAGATACAACCGTTTTAATGTGGAAACAGAAATTTAAAACGTCAAAATTTCTCGATTTCATTTCAAAAATACGTATTTTCAACTTTTGATGCAGAATCAATATATATGAAAAGGGCTTCATAATGTTGGAAGAAATTCGGACTTTGGACAATTATTGGCGAAGATACAACCGTTTGAATTTGGAAACAGAAACTTAAAACGTCAATTTTTCGATTTCATTTCAAAAATACATATTTTCAACTTTTGATGCAGAATCAATATATATAAAAAGGGCTTCATAATGTTGGAAGAAATTCGGACTTTGGACAATTATTGGCGAAGATACAACCGTTTTAATGTGGAAACAGAAACTTAAAACGTCAATTTCTCGATTTTCATTTCAAGAATACGTATTTTCAACTTTTGATGCAGAATCAATATATAAAAAGGGCTTCATAATGTTGGAAGAAATTCGGACTTTGGACAGTTATTGGCGAAGATACAACCGTTTTAATGTGGAAACAGAAATTTAAAACGTAAATTTCTCGATTTTATTTCAAAAATACGTATTTTCAACTTTTGATGCAGAATCAATATATATGAAAAAGGGCTTCATAATGTTGGAAGAAATTCGGACTTTGGACAATTATTGGCGAAGATACAACCGATTTAAATTGTGGAAACAGAAACTTAAAACGTCAATTTCTCGATTTCATTTCAAAAATACGTATTTTCAACTTTTGATGCAGAATCAATATATATAAAAAGGGCTTCATAATGTTGAAAGAAATTCGGACTTTGGACAATTATTGGCGAAGATACAACCGTTTTAATGTGGAAACAGAAACTTAAAACGTCAATTTCTCGATTTTATTTCAAAAATACGTATTTTCAACTTTTGATGCAGAATCAATATATATAAAAAGGGCTTCATAATGTTGGAAAGAAATTCGGACTTTGGACAATTATTGGCGAAGATACAACCGATTTAATGTGGAAACAGAAACTTAAAACGTCAATTTATCGATTTTATTTCAAGAATACATATTTTCAACTTTTGATGCAGAATTAATGTATATAAATAAGATTTCATGATGTTGGAAGAAATTCGGACTTTCGACAATTGTTGGCGAAGATACAACCATTTGAATTCTGAAACAGAAACTTAAAACGTCAATTTGTCGATTTCATTTCAAAAACACGTATTTTCAACTTTTGATGCAGAATCAATCTATATAAATAAAGGGCTTCATAATGTTGGAAGAAATTCTGACTTTGGACAATTATTGGCGAAGATACAACCGTTTTAATGTGGAAACAGAAACTTAAAACGTCAATTTCTCGATTTTATTTCAAGAATACGTATTTTCAACTTTTGATGCAGAATCAATATATATAAAGGGGGCTTCATAATGTTGGAAGAAATTCGGACTTTGGACAGTTATTGGCGACGATACAACCGTTTTAATGTGGAAACAGAAACAAGTTTAAAACTTTAAAGTTTTCGATTTCATTTCAAAAATACGTATTTTCAACTTTTGATGCAGAATCAATATATATATAAAAGGGCTTCATAATGTTGGAAGAAATTCGGACTTTGGACAATTATTGGCGAAGATACAACCGTTTTAATTTGGAAACAGAAACTTAAAACGTCAATTTTTCGATTTCATTTCAAAAATACATATTTTCAACTTTTGATGCAGAATCAATATATAATAAAAGGGCTTCATAATGTTGGAAGGAATTCGGACTTTGGACAGTTATTGGTATTTAAATTTGTCATATTTTATTTCAAAGAATACGTATTTTCAACACTTTTGATGCAGAATCAATATATATAAAAAGGGCTTCATAATGTTGGAAGAAATTCGGACTTTGGACAATTATTGGCGAAGATACAACCGTTTTAATGTGGAAACAGAAACTTAAAACATCAATTTCTCGATTTCATTTCAAAAATACGTATTTTCAACTTTTGATGCAGAATCAATATATATAAAAAGGGCTTCATAATGTTGGAAGAAATTCGGACTTTGGACAATTATTGGCGAAGATACAACCGATTTAATGTGGAAACAGAAACTTAAAACGTCAATTTCTCGATTTTATTTCAAAGAATACGTATTTTCAACTTTTGATGCAGAATCAATATATATAAAAGGGCTTCATAATGTTGAAAGAAATTCGGACTTTGGACAGTTATTGGCGAAGATACAACCGTTTTAATGTGGAAACAGAAACTTAAAACGTAAAATTTCTCGATTTCATTTCAAAAATACGTATTTTCAACTTTTGATGCAGAATCAATATATATTAAAAGGGCTTCATAATGTTGGAAGAAATTCGGACTTTGGACAATTATTGGCGAAGATACAACCGATTTGAAATGTGGAAACAGAAACTTAAAACGTCAATTTCTCGATTTTATTTCAAGAATACGTATTTTCAACTTTTGATGCAGAATCAATATATATAAAAGGGCTTCATAATGTTGGAAGAAATTCGGACTTTGGACAGTTATTGGCGAAGATACAACCGTTTTAATGTGGAAACAGAAATTTAAAACGTAAAAGTTCTCGATTTCATTTCAAAAATACGTATTTTCAACTTTTGATGCAGAATCAATATATATTAAAAGGGCTTCATAATGTTGGAAGAAATTCGGACTTTGGACAATTATTGGCGAAGATACAACCGTTTTAATTTGGAAACAGAAACTTAAAACGTCAATTTTTCGATTTCATTTCAAAAATACATATTTTCAACTTTTGATGCAGAATCAATATATATAAAAAGGGCTTCATAATGTTGGAAGAAATTCGGACTTTGGACAAGTTATTGGCGAAGATACAACCGTTTTAATGTGGAAACAGAAACTTTAAAACGTAAATTTCTCGATTTTATTTCAAAGAATACGTATTTTCAACTTTTGATGCAGAATCAATATATATAAAAAGGGCTTCATAATGTTGGAAGAAATTCGGACTTTGGACAATTATTGGCGAAGATACAACCGATTTAATGTGGAAACAGAAACTTAAAACGTCAATTTCTCGATTTTATTTCAAGAATACGTATTTTCAACTTTTGATGCAGAATCAATATATATAAAAGGGCTTCATAATGTTGGAAGAAATTCGGACTTTGGACAGTTATTGGCGACGATACAACCGTTTTAATGTGGAAACAGAAGTTTAAAACATAAAAGTTCTCGTTTCATTTCAAAAATACGTATTTTCAACTTTTGATGCAGAATCAATATATATGAAAAGGGCTTCATAATGTTGGAAGAAATTCGGACTTTGGACAATTATTGGCGAAGATACAACCGTTTTAATTTGGAAACAGAAACTTAAAACGTCAATTTTTCGATTTTATTTCAAAGAATACATATTTTCAACTTTTGATGCAGAATCAATATATAAAAAAGGGCTTCATAATGTTGGAAGAAATTCGGACTTTGGACAGTTATTGGCGAAGATACAACCGTTTTAATGTGGAAACAGAAACTTAAAACATAAAGTTCTCGATTTCATTTCAAAAATACGTATTTTCAACTTTTGATGCAGAATCAATATATATAAAAGGGCTTCATAATGTTGGAAGAAATTCGGACTTTGGACAATTATTGGCGAAGATACAACCGGTTTGAATTTGGAAACAGAAACTTAAAACGTCAATTTTTCGATTTCATTTCAAAAATACATATTTTCAACTTTTGATGCAGAATCAATATATATAAATAGGGCTTCATAATGTTGGAAGAAATTCGGACTTTGGACAATTATTGGCGAAGATACAACCGTTTTAATGTGGAAACAGAAACTTAAAACGTCAATTTATCGATTTTATTTCAAGAATACATATTTTCAACTTTTGATGCAGAATCAATATATATAAAAAGGGCTTCATAATGTTGGAAGAAATTCGGACTTTGGACAATTGTTGGCGAAGATACAACCCTTTTGAATTCTGAAACAGAAACTTAAAACGTCAATTTGTCGATTTCATTTCAAAAAATACGTATTTTCAACTTTTGATGCAGAATCAATCTATATAAATAGGGCTTCATAATGTTGGAAGAAATTCGGACTTTGGACAATTATTGGCGAAGATACAACCGATTTAATGTGGAAACAGAAACTTAAAACGTCAATTTCTCGATTTTATTTCAAGAATACGTATTTTCAACTTTTGATGCAGAATCAATATATATAAAAGGGCTTCATAATGTTGGAAGAAATTCGGACTTTGGACAGTTATTGGCGACGATACAACCGTTTTAATGTGGAAACAGAAGTTTAAAACATAAAAGTTCTCGATTTCATTTCAAAAATACGTATTTTCAACTTTTGATGCAGAATCAATATATATTAAAAGGGCTTCATAATGTTGGAAGAAATTCTGGACATTTATATTGGCGAATATACAATTTAATTTGGAAACAGAAACTTGAATCAATTTTCGATTTCATTTCAAACAGTATTTAAAACCTCAATTTTCATTTCAAAAATACGTATTTTCAACTTTTGATGCAGAATCAATATATATAAAAAGTGCTTCATAATGTTGAAAGCAATTCGGACTTTGGACAATTATTGGCGAAGATACAACCGATTTAATGTGGAAACAGAAACTTAAAACGTCAATTTTTCGATTTCATTTCAAAAATACATATTTTCAACTTTTGATGCAGAATCAATATATATAAAAAGGGCTTCATAATGTTGAAAGAAATTCGAATTTTGACAATTATTGGCGAAGATACAACCGATTTAATGTGGAAACAGAAACTTAAAACGTCAATTTATCGATTTTATTTCAAGAATGCATATTTTCAACTTTTGATGCAGAATTAATGTATATAAATAAGATTTCATGATGTTGGAAGAAATTCGGACTTTCGACAATTATTGGCGAAGATACAACCATTTGAATTCTGAAACAGAAACTTAAAACGTCAATTTTGTCGATTTCATTTCAAAAATACATATTTTCAACTTTTGATGCAGAATCAATATATATAAAAAAGGCTTCATAATGTTGGAAGAAATTCGGACTTTGGACAATTATTGGCGAAGATACAACCGATTTAATGTGGAAACAGAAACTTAAAACGTAAATTTCTCGATTTTATTTCAAGAATACGTATTTTCAACTTTTGATGCAGAATCAATATATATAAAAAGGGCTTCATAATGTTGGAAGAAATTCGGACTTTGGACAGTTATTGGCGAAGATACAACCGTTTTAATGTGGAAACAGAAACTTAAAACGTCAATTTCTCGATTTCATTTCAAAAATACATATTTTCAACTTTTGATGCAGAATCAATATATATAAAAGGGCTTCATAATGTTGGAAGAAATTCGGACTTTGGACAATTATTGGCGAAGATACAACCGATTTAATGTGGAAACAGAAACTTAAAACGTAAATTTCTCGATTTTATTTCAAGAATACGTATTTTCAACTTTTGATGCAGAATCAATATATATAAAAAGGGCTTCATAATGTTGGAAGAAATTCGGACTTTGGACAATTATTGGCGAAGATACAACCGTTTTAATGTGGAAACAGAAACTTAAAACGTCAATTTTCTCGATTTCATTTCAAAAATACATATTTTCAACTTTTGATGCAGAATCAATATATATAAAAGGGCTTCATAATGTTGGAAGAAATTCGGACTTTGGACAATTATTGGCGAAGATACAACCGTTTTAATGTGGAAACAGAAACTTAAAACGTCAATTTCTCGATTTCATTTCAAGAATACGTATTTTCAACTTTTGATGCAGAATCAATATATATAAAAGGGCTTCATAATGTTGGAAGAAATTCGGACTTTGGACAATTATTGGCGAAGATACAACCGTTTTAATGTGGAAACAGAAACTTAAAACGTCAATTTCTCGATTTTATTTCAAGAATACATATTTTCAACTTTTGATGCAGAATCAATATATAAAAAAAGGGCTTCATAATGTTGGAAGAAATTCGGACTTTGGACAATTATTGGCGAAGATACAACCGTTTGAGTTTAGAAACAGAAACTTAAAACGTCAATTTCTCGATTTCATTTCAAAGAATACGTATTTTCAACTTTTGATGCAGAATCAATATATATGAAAAGGGCTTCATAATGTTGGAAGAAATTCGGACTTTGGACAATTATTGGCGAATATACAACCGTTTGAATTTGGAAACAGAAACTTAAAACGACAATTTTTCGATTTCATTTCAAAATACATATTTTCAACTTTTGATGCATAATCAATATATATTAAGAGGGCTTCATAATGTTGAAAGCAATTCGGACTTTGGACAATTATTGGCGAAGATACAACCGATTTAATGTGGAAACAGAAACTTAAAACGTCAATTTATCGATTTTATTTCAAGAATGCATATTTTCAACTTTTGATGCAGAATTAATGTATATAAATAAGATTTCATGATGTTGGAAGAAATTCGGACTTTCGACAATTGTTGGCGAAGATACAACCATTTGAATTCTGAAACAGAAACTTAAAACGTCAATTTGTCGATTTCATTTCAAAAACACGTATTTTCAACTTTTGATGCAGAATCAATCTATATAAATAAAAGGGCTTCATAATGTTGGAAGAAATTCTGACTTTGGACAATTATTGGCGAAGATACAACCGATTTAATGTGGAAACAGAAACTTAAAACGTAAATTTCTCGATTTTATTTCAAGAATACATATTTTCAACTTTTGATGCATAATCAATATATAAAAAAGGGCTTCATAATGTTGGAAGAAATTCGGACTTTGGACAGTTATTGGCGAAGATACAACCGTTTTAATGTGGAAACAGAAACTTAAAACGTAAATTTCTCGATTTCATTTCAAGAATACATATTTTCAACTTTTGATGCAGAATCAATATATATAAATAAGGCTTCATAATGTTGGAAGAAATTCGGACTTTGGACAATTATTGGCGAAGATACAACCGATTTAATGTGGAAACAGAAACTTAAAACGTAAATTTCTCGATTTCATTTCAAGAATACGTATTTTCAACTTTTGATGCAGAATCAATATATATGAAAAGGGCTTCATAATGTTGGAAGAAATTCGGACTTTGGACAATTATTGGCGAAGATACAACCGATTTAATGTGGAAACAGAAACTTAAAACGTCAATTTCTCGATTTTATTTCAAGAATACGTATTTTCAACTTTTGATGCAGAATCAATATATATAAAAAGGGCTTCATAATGTTGGAAGAAATTCGGACTTTGGACAATTATTGGCGAAGATACAACCGTTTTAATGTGGAAACAGAAATTTAAAACGTAAAATTTCTCGATTTCATTTCAAAAATACATATTTTCAACTTTTGATGCAGAATCAATATATATTAAAAGGGCTTCATAATGTTGGAAGAAATTCGGACTTTGGACAATTATTGGCGAAGATACAACCGTTTTAATGTGGAAACAGAAACTTAAAACGTAAAATTTCTCGGTTTCATTTCAAAAATACGTATTTTCAACTTTTGATGCAGAATCAATATATATAAATAGGGCTTCATAATGTTGGAAGAAATTCGGACTTTGGACAATTATTGGCGAAGATACAACCGATTTAAATAATGTGGAAACAGAAACTTAAAACGTCAATTTTATTTCAAAAATACGTATTTTCAACTTTTGATGCAGAATCAATATATATAAAAGGGCTTCATAATGTTGAAAGAAATTCGGACTTTGGACAATTATTGGCGAAGATACAACCGATTTAATGTGGAAACAGAAACTTAAAACGTCAATTTCTCGATTTTATTTCAAGAATACGTATTTTCAACTTTTGATGCAGAATCAATATATATAAAAGGGCGTCATAATGTTGAAAGAAATTCGAACTTTGGACAATTATTGGCGAAGATACAACCGTTTTAATGTGGAAACAGAAATTTAAAACATAAAAGTTCTCGATTTCATTTCAAAAATACGTATTTTCAACTTTTGATGCAGAATCAATATATATTAAGAGGGCTTCATAATGTTGGAAGAAATTCGGACTTTGGACAATTATTGGCGAATATACAACCGTTTGAATTTGGAAATAGAAACTTAAAACGCCAATTTCTCGAAATTACTTCAAGAAGACATATTTTCAACTTTTGATGCAGAATCAATATATATAAAAAGGGCTTCATAATGTTGGAAGAAATTCGGACTTTGGACAGTTATTGGGGATAATAATTTTCATATTTATTTCAAAAATACGTATTTTCAACTTTTGATGCAGAATCAATATATATAAAAAGGGCTTCATAATGTTGGAAGAAATTCGGACTTTGGACAATTATTGGCGAAGATACAACCGTTTTAATTTGGAAACAGAAACTTAAAACGACAATTTTTCGATTTCATTTCAAGAAGACATATTTTCAACTTTTGATGCAGAATCAATATATAAAAGAAGGGCATCATAATGTTGAAAGAAATTCTAACTTTGGACAATTATTGGCGAAGATACAACCGATTTAATGTGGAAACAGAAACTTAAAACGTCAATTTATCGATTTTATTTCAAGAATACATATTTTCAACTTTTGATGCAGAATCAATATATATAAATAAGACTTCATAATGTTGGAAGAAATTCGGACTTTCGACAATTGTTGGCGAAGATACAACCATTTGAATTTTGAAACAGAAACTTAAAACGTCAATTTGTCGATTTCATTTCAAAAATACATATTTTCAACTTTTGATGCAGAATCAATATATATAAAAAGGGCTTCATAATGTTGGAAGAAATTCTGACTTTGGACAATTATTGGCGAAGATACAACCGATTTAATGTGGAAACAGAAACTTAAAACGTAAATTTCTCGATTTTATTTCAAGAATACGTATTTTCAACTTTTGATGCAGAATCAATATATAAAAAGGGCTTCATAATGTTGGAAGAAATTCGGACTTTGGACAATTATTGGCGAAGATACAACCGTTTTAATGTGGAAACAGAAACTTAAAACGTCAATTTCTCGAATATACTTCAAGAATACATATTTTCAACTTCTGATGCAGAATCAATATATATAAAAGGGCTTCATAATGTTGAAAGAAATTCTAACTTTTGACAGTTATTGGCGAAGATACAATCGTTTGAATTTAGAAACAGAAACTTAAAACGTCAATTTCTCGAATATACTTCAAGAATACATATTTTCAACTTTTGATGCAGAATCAATATATATAAAAAAGGGCTTCATAATGTTGGAAGAAATTCGGACTTTGGACAGATTATTGGCGAAGATACAACCGTTTTAATGTGGAAACAGAGACTTTAAAACGTCAATTTCTCGATTTTATTTCAAGAATACATATTTTCAACTTTTGATGCAGAATCAATATATATAAAAAGGGCTTCATAATGTTGAAAGAAATTCGGACTTTGGACAATTATTGGCGAAGATACAACCGATTTAATGTGGAAACAGAAACTTAAAACGTCAATTTCTCGATTTTATTTCAAGAATACGTATTTTCAACTTTTGATGCAGAATCAATATATAAAAAGGGCTTCATAATGTTGGAAGAAATTCGGACTTTGGACAATTATTGGCGAAGATACAACCGTTTTAATGTGGAAACAGAAACTTAAAACGTCAATTTCTCGATTTTATTTCAAGAATACATATTTTCAACTTTTGATGCAGAATCAATATATATAAAAGGGCTTCATAATGTTGGAAGAAATTCGGACTTTGGACAATTATTGGCGAAGATACAACCGTTTTAATGTGGAAACAGAAACTTAAAACGTCAATTTCTCGATTTTATTTCAAGAATACATATTTTCAACTTTTGATGCAGAATCAATATATAAAAAAGGGCTTCATAATTTGTTGAAGAAATTCGGACTTTGGACAGTTATTGGCGAAGATACAACCGTTTTAATGTGGAAACAGAAGTTTAAAACATAAAAGTTCTCGATTTCATTTCAAAAATACGTATTTTCAACTTTTGATGCAGAATCAATATATATAAAAAGGGCTTCATAATGTTGGAAGAAATTCGGACTTTGGACAATTATTGGCGAAGATACAACCGTTTTAATGTTGGAAACAGAAACTTAAAACGTCAATTTTTCGATTTCATTTCAAAAATACATATTTTCAACTTTTGATGCAGAATCAATATATATAAAAAGGGCTTCATAATGTTGGAAGAAATTCGGACTTTGGACAATTATTGGCGAAGATACAACCTGATTTAATGTGGAAACAGAAACTTAAAACGTAAATTTCTCGATTTTATTTCAAGAATACATATTTTCAACTTTTGATGCAGAATCAATATATAAAAAAAGGGCTTCATAATGTTGGAAGAAATTCGGACTTTGGACAGTTATTGGGTGGCGAAGATACAACCGATTTAATGAAAAAAAAAAAAAAAAAAATACATTTTATTTTCTATTTCATTTCAAAAATACGTATTTTCAACTTTTGATGCAGAATCAATATATATGAAAAGGGCTTCATAATGTTGGAAGAAATTCGGACTTTGGACAATTATTGGCGAAGATACAACCGTTTTAATGTTGGAAACAGAAACTTAAAACGTCAATTTTTCGATTTCATTTCAAAAATACATAGTTTCAACTTTTGATGCATAATCAATATATATAAAAGGGCTTCATAATGTTGAAAGCAATTCGGACTTTGGACAATTATTGGCGAAGATACAACCGATTTAATGTGGAAACAGAAACTTAAAACGTCAATTTCTCGATTTTATTTCAAGAATACATATTTTCAACTTTTGATGCAGAATCAATATATATAAATAGGGCTTCATAATGTTGGAAGAAATTCGGACTTTGGACAATTATTGGCGAAGATACAACCATTTGAATTTGGAAACAGAAACTTAAAACGTCAATTTGTCGATTTCATTTCAAAAATACATATTTTCAACTTTTGATGCAGAATCAATATATATATAAAAGGGCTTCATAATGTTGGAAGAAATTCGGACTTTGGACAATTATTGGCGAAGATACAACCGATTTAATGTGGAAACAGAAACTTAAAACGTAAATTTCTCGATTTTATTTCAAGAATACGTATTTTCAACTTTTGATGCAGAATCAATATATAAAAAGGGGCTTCATAATGTTGGAAGAAATTCGGACTTTGGACAATTATTGGCGAAGATACAACCGTTTTAATGTGGAAACAGAAACTTAAAACGTCAATTTCTCGATTTTCATTTAAAGAATACGTATTTTCAACTTTTGATGCAGAATCAATATATATAAAAGGGCTTCATAATGTTTGAAAGAAATTCGGACTTTGGACAATTATTGGCGAAGGATACAACCGTTTTAATGTGGAAACAGAAACTTAAAACGTCAATTTCTCGATTTTATTTCAAGAATACAGTATTTTCAACTTTTGATGCAGAATCAATATATATAAAAGGGCTTCATAATGTTGGAAGAAATTCGGACTTTGGACAATTATTGGCGAAGATACAACCTTTTAATGTGGAAACAGAAATTAAAACGTCAATTTCTCGATTTTATTTCAAGAATACATATTTTCAACTTTTGATGCAGAATCAATATATATAAAAGGGCTTCATAATGTTGGAAGAAATTCGGACTTTGGACAATTATTGGCGAAGATACAACCGATTTAATGTGGAAACAGAAACTTAAAACGTCAATTTCTCGATTTTATTTCAAGAATACGTATTTTCAACTTTTGATGCAGAATCAATATATATAAAAGGGCTTCATAATGTTGGAAGAAATTCGGACTTTGGACAATTATTGGCGAAGATACAACCGTTTTAATGTGGAAACAGAAACTTAAAGTACGTCAATTTCTCGATTTTATTTCAAGAATACATATTTTCAACTTTTGATGCAGAATCAATATATATAAAAAGGGCTTCATAATGTTGAAAGAAATTCGGACTTTGGACAATTATTGGCGAAGATACAACCGTTTTAATGTGGAAACAGAAACTTAAAACGTCAAAGTTCTCGATTTCATTTCAAGAATACATATTTTCAACTTTTGATGCAGAATCAATATATATTAAAAGGCCTTCTTAATTTGTTGAAGAAATTCGGACTTTTGACAATTATTGGCGAAGATACAACCGTTTGAATTTGGAAACAGAAACTTAAAACGTCAATTTTTCGATTTCATTTCAAAAATACATATTTTCAACTTTTGATGCAGAATCAATATATATATAAAAGGGCTTCATAATGTTGAAAGAAATTCGGACTTTGGACAATTATTGGCGAAGATACAACCGATTTAATGTGGAAACAGAAACTTAAAACGTAAATTTCTCGATTTTATTTCAAGAATACATATTTTCAACTTTTGATGCAGAATCAATATATATAATAAGAGGGCTTCATAATGTTGGAATAAATGGCGAAGATTTGAATTCTGGAAACAGAATTAAACGTATTTTCGATTTATTCAAAATACGTATTTTCAACTTTTGATGCAGAAATCTATATAAATAAGGCTTCATAACGTTGGAAGAAATTCTGACAATTATTGGCGAAGATACAACCGATTTAATGTGGAAACAGAAACTTAAAACGTAAATTTCTCGATTTTATTTCAAGAATACGATATTTTCAACTTTTGATGCAGAATCAATATATATAAAAGGAGGGCTTCATAATGTTGGAAGAAATTCGGACTTTGGACAGTTATTGGCGAAGATACAACCGTTTAATAATGTGGAAACAGAAATTCTTAAAACGTAAATTTTCGATTTTATTTCAAAAAATCATATTTTCAACTTTTGATGCAGAATCAATATATATAAAAGGGCTTCATAATGTTGGAAGAAATTCGGACTTTGGACAATTATTGGCGAAGATACAACCGATTTGAATGTGGAAACAGAAACTTAAAACGTAAATTTCTCGATTTCATTTCAAGAATACGTATTTTCAACTTTTGATGCAGAATCAATATATATTAAAAGGGCTTCATAATGTTGGAAGAAATTCGGACTTTGGACAATTATTGGCGAAGATACAACCGATTTAATATTGGAAACAGAAACTTAAAACGTCAATTTCTCGATTTTATTTCAAGAATACGTATTTTCAACTTTTGATGCAGAATCAATATATATAAAAGGGGCTTCATAATGTTGAAAGAAATTCGGACTTTGGACAATTATTGGCGAAGATACAACCGTTTTAATGTGGAAACAGAAACTTAAAACGTCAATTTCTCGATTTCATTTCAAGAATACATATTTTCAACTTTTGATGCAGAATCAATATATATAAAAAGGGCTTCATAATGTTGAAAGAAATTCGGACTTTGGACAGTTATTGGCGAAGATACAACCGTTTTAATGTGGAAACAGAAACTTAAAACGTAAAAGTTCTGGTTTCATTTCAAAAATACGTATTTTCAACTTTTGATGCAGAATCAATATATATAAAAAGGCTTCATAATGTTGGAAGAAATTCTAATTTTGACAATTATTGGCGAAGATACAACCTTTTGAATTGTGGAAACAGAAACTTAAAACGTCAATTTCTCGATTTTATTTCAAGAATACGTATTTTCAACTTTTGATGCAGAATCAATATATATAAAAGGGCTTCATAATGTTGGAAGAAATTCGGACTTTGGACAATTATTGGCGAAGATACAACCGATTTTAATGTGGAAACAGAAACTTAAAACGTAAATTTCTCGATTTCATTTCAAGAATACATATTTTCAACTTTTGATGCAGAATCAATATATATAAAAGGGCTTCATAATGTTGGAAGAAATTCGGACTTTGGACAATTATTGGTGAAGATACAACCGTTTTAATGTGGAAACAGAAACTTAAAACGTAAATTTCTCGATTTCATTTCAAAAATACGTATTTTCAACTTTTGATGCAGAATCAATATATATAAAAAGGGCTTCATAATGTTGAAAGAAATTCGGACTTTGGACAATTATTGGCGAAGATACAACCGTTTTAATGTGGAAACAGAAACTTAAAACGTCAATTTCTCGATTTTATTTCAAAGAATACACGTATTTTCAACTTTTGATGCAGAATCAATATATATATAAAAGGGCTTCATAATGTTGGAAAGAAATTCGGACTTTGGACAATTATTGGCGAAGATACAACCGATTTAATGTGGAAACAGAAACTTAAAATTTCAACAATTTTCGTTCATATTTTCAACTTTTTGATGCAGAATCAATATATATAAAAAAGGGCTTCATAATGTTGGAAGAAATTCGGACTTTGGACAATTATTGGCGAAGATACAACCGTTTTAATGTGGAAACAGAAACTTAAAACGTCAATTTTTCGATTTCATTTCAAAAATACATATTTTCAACTTTTGATGCAGAATCAATATATATAAAAAGGGCTTCATAATGTTGGAAGAAATTCGGACTTTGGACAATTATTGGCGAAGATACAACCGTTTTAATGTGGAAACAGAAACTTAAAACGTCAATTTCTCGATTTTATTTCAAGAATACATATTTTCAACTTTTGATGCAGAATCAATATATATAAATAAGGGCTTCATAATGTTGGAAGAAATTCGGACTTTGGACAATTATTGGCGAAGATACAACCATTTGAATGTGGAAACAGAAACTTAAAACGTCAATTTCTCGATTTCATTTCAAAAATACATATTTTCAACTTTTGATGCAGAATCAATATATATAAAAAGGGCTTCATAATGTTGGAAGAAATTCGGACTTTGGACAATTATTGGCGAAGATACAACCGATTTAATGTGGAAACAGAAACTTAAAACGTCAATTTCTCGATTTTATTTCAAGAATACGTATTTTCAACTTTTGATGCAGAATCAATATATATAAAAAGGGCTTCATAATGTTGGAAGAAATTCGGACTTTGGACAATTATTGGCGAAGATACAACCGTTTTAATGTGGAAACAGAAACTTAAAACGTCAATTTCTCGATTTTATTTCAAAAATACATATTTTCAACTTTTGATGCAGAATCATATATATAAAAAAGGGCTTCATAATGTTGGAAGAAATTCGGACTTTGGACAATTATTGGCGAAGATACAACCGTTTTAATGTGGAAACAGAAACTTAAAACGTCAATTGTATTTCTCGTTTCATTTCAAAAATACGTATTTTCAACTTTTGATGCAGAATCAATATATATAAAAAGGGCTTCATAATGTTGGAAGAAATTCGGACTTTGGACAATTATTGGCGAAGATACAACCGTTTTAATGTGGAAACAGAAACTTAAAACGTAAATTTCTCGATTTCATTTCAAAAATACATATTTTCAACTTTTGATGCAGAATCAATATATATAAAAAGGGCTTCATAATGTTGGAAGAAATTCGGACTTTGGACAATTATTGGCGAAGATACAACCGATTTAATGTGGAAACAGAAACTTAAAACGTCAATTTCTCGATTTTCATTTCAAAAATACGTATTTTCAACTTTTGATGCAGAATCAATATATATAAAAAGGGCTTCATAATGTTGGAAGAAATTCGGACTTTGGACAATTATTGGCGAAGATACAACCGTTTTAATGTGGAAACAGAAACTTAAAACGTCAATTTCTCGATTTCATTTCAAAAATACATATTTTCAACTTTTGATGCAGAATCAATATATATAAAAAGGGCTTCATAATGTTGAAAGAAATTCGGACTTTGGACAATTATTGGCGAAGATACAACCGTTTTAATGTGGAAACAGAAACTTAAAACGTACAATTTCTCGATTTTATTTCAAAAATACATATTTTCAACTTTTGATGCAGAATCAATATATTAAATAGGGTTCATAATGTTGGAAGAAATTCGGACTTTGGACAATTATTGGCGAATATACAACCCGTTTTGAATTTGGAAACAGAAACTTAAAACGTCAATTTTTCGATTTTATTTCATTTCAAAATACATATTTTCAACTTTTGTATGTATAAAAAGGGCTTCATAATGTTGAAAGCAATTCGGACTTTGGACAATTATTGGCGAAGATACAACCGATTTAATGTGGAAACAGAAACTTAAAACGTCAATTTCTCGAAATTACTTCAAGAAGACATATTTTCAACTTTTGATGCAGAATCAATATATATAATAAGGGCTTCATAATGTTGAAAGAAATTCTAACTTTTGACAATTATTGGCGAAGATACAACCATTTGAATTTGGAAACAGAAACTTAAAACGTCAATTTCTCGATTTCATTTCAAAAATACGTATTTTCAACTTTTGATGCAGAATCAATATATATAAATAGGGCTTCATAATGTTGGAAGAAATTCGGACTTTGGACAATTATTGGCGAAGATACAACCGATTTAATGTGGAAACAGAAACTTAAAACGTAAATTTCTCGATTTTATTTCAAGAATACATATTTTCAACTTTTGATGCATAAATCAATATATATAAAAAGGGCTTCATAATGTTGGAAGAAATTCGGACTTTGGACAATTATTGGCGAAGATACAACCGATTTAATGTGGAAACAGAAACTTAAAACGTAAATTTCTCGATTTCATTTCAAGAATACATATTTTCAACTTTTGATGCAGAATCAATATATATAAATAAGGCTTCATAATGTTGGAAGAAATTCGGACTTTGGACAATTATTGGCGAAGATACAACCGTTTTAATGTGGAAACAGAAACTTAAAACGTAAATTTCTCGATTTCATTTCAAAAATACGTATTTTCAACTTTTGATGCAGAATCAATATATATAAAAAGGGCTTCATAATGTTGGAAGAAATTCGGACTTTGGACAATTATTGGCGAAGATACAACCGATTTAATGTGGAAACAGAAACTTAAAACGTCAATTTCTCGATTTTATTTCAAGAATACGTATTTTCAACTTTTGATGCAGAATCAATATATATAAAAAGGGCTTCATAATGTTGGAAGAAATTCGGACTTTGGACAATTATTGGCGAAGATACAACCGTTTTAATGTGGAAACAGAAACTTAAAACGTAAATTCCTCGATTTCATTTCAAAAATACATATTTTCAACTTTTGATGCAGAATCAATATATATTAAAAGGGCTTCATAATGTTGGAAGAAATTCGGACTTTGGACAATTATTGGCGAAGATACAACCGTTTTAATGTGGAAACAGAAACTTAAAACGTAAAATTTCTCGATTTTATTTCAAAAATACGTATTTTCAACTTTTGATGCAGAATCAATATATATAAATAAGGCTTCATAATGTTGGAAGAAATTCGGACTTTGAAGATACAATGCGAATTTGAAGTCAATTTCGCAATTTTATTTCAAAAATACGTATTTTCAACTTTTGATGCAGAATCAATATATATAAAAGGGCTTCATAATGTTGGAAAGAAATTCGGACTTTGGACAATTATTGGCGAAGATACAACCGATTTAATGTGGAAACAGAAACTTAAAACGTCAATTTCTCGATTTTATTTCAAGAATACGTATTTTCAACTTTTGATGCAGAATCAATATATATAAAAGGGCTTCATAATGTTGGAAGAAATTCGGACTTTGGACAGTTATTGGCGAAGATACAACCGTTTTAATGTGGAAACAGAAATTTAAAACATAAAAGTTCTCGATTTCATTTCAAAATATACGTATTTTCAACTTTTGATGCAGAATCAATATATATTAAAAGGGCTTCATAATGTTGGAAGAAATTCGGACTTTGGACAATTATTGGCGAATATACAACCGTTTTAATTTGGAAACAGAAACTTAAAACGTCAATTTTTCGATTTCATTTCAAAAATACATATTTTCAACTTTTGATGCAGAATCAATATATATAAAAAGGCCTCCTAATGTTGAAAGAAATTCGGACTTTGGACAGTTATTGGCGAAGATACAAACCGTTTTAATGTGGAAACAGAAATTTAAAACATAAAAGTTCTCGATTTCATTTCAAAAATACGTATTTTCAACTTTTGATGCAGAATCAATATATATAAAAAGGGCTTCATAATGTTGGAAGAAATTCGGACTTTGGACAATTATTGGCGAAGATACAACCGTTTTAATGTTGGAAACAGAAACTTAAAACGTCAATTTCTCGATTTTATTTCAAGAATACGTATTTTCAACTTTTGATGCAGAATCAATATATATAAAAGGGCTTCATAATGTTGGAAGAAATTCGGACTTTGGACAGTTATTGGCGAAGATACAACCGTTTTAATGTGGAAACAGAAACTTAAAACATAAAATTTCTCGATTTCATTTCAAAGAATACGTATTTTCAACTTTTGATGCAGAATCAATATATATTAAAAGGGCTTCATAATGTTGGAAGAAATTCGGACTTTGGACAATTATTGGCGAAGATACAACCGTTTGAATTTGGAAACAGAAACTTAAAACGTCAATTTTTCGATTTCATTTCAAAGAATACATATTTTCAACTTTTGATGCAGAATCAATATATATAAATAAGGGCTTCATAATGTTGGAAGAAATTCGGACTTTGGACAGTTATTGGCGAAGATACAACCGTTTTAATGTGGAAACAGAAGTTTAAAACATAAAAGTTCTCGATTTCATTTCAAAAATACGTATTTTCAACTTTTGATGCAGAATCAATATATATGAAAAGGGCTTCATAATGTTGGAAGAAATTCGGGCTTTGGACAATTATTGGCGAATATACAACCGTTTTAATTTGGAAACAGAAACTTAAAACGACAATTTCTCGATTTCATTTCAAAAATACATATTTTCAACTTTTGATGCAGATAATCAATATATATATATTTAAAAAGGGCTTCATAATGTTGAAAGCAATTCGGACTTTGGACAATTATTGGCGAAGATACAACCGATTTAATGTGGAAACAGAAACTTAAAACGTCAATTTCTCGATTTTATTTCAAGAATACATATTTTCAACTTTTGATGCAGAATCAATATATAAAAAGGGCTTCATAATGTTGGAAGAAATTCGGACTTTGGACAGTTATTGGCGAAGATACAACCGTTTTAATGTGGAAACAGAAATTTAAAACATAAAAGTTCTCGATTTCATTTCAAAAATACGTATTTTCAACTTTTGATGCAGAATCAATATATATTAAGAGGGCTTCATAATGTTGGAAGAAATTCGTTTATTTAAATTTATGGAAACAGAAGTTTTAAAAATAAAAGTTCTCGTTTCATTTCAAAAATACGTATTTTCAACTTTTGATGCAGAATCAATATATATTAAAAGGGCTTCATAATGTTGGAAGAAATTCGGACTTTGGACAATTATTGGCGAATATACAACCGTTTGAATAATTGGAAACAGAAACTTAAAACGTCAATTTTTCGATTTCATTTCAAAAATACACGTATTTTCAACTTTTGATGCAGAATCAATATATATTAAAAGGGCTTCATAATGTTGAAAGAAATTCGGACTTTGGACAATTATTGGCGAAGATACAACCGTTTTAATGTGGAAACAGAAACTTAAAACGTCAATTTCTCGATTTTATTTCAAGAATACGTATTTTCAACTTTTGATGCAGAATCAATATATATAAAAGGGCTTCATAATGTTGGAAGAAATTCGGACTTTGGACAATTATTGGCGAAGATACAACCGTTTTAATGTGGAAACAGAAATTTAAAACGTAAATTTCTCGATTTCATTTCAAAAATACGTATTTTCAACTTTTGATGCAGAATCAATATATATAAAAAGGGCTTCATAATGTTGGAAGAAATTCGGACTTTGGACAATTATTGGCGAAGATACAACCGATTTAATGTGGAAACAGAAACTTAAAACGTCAATTTCTCGATTTTATTTCAAGAATACATATTTTCAACTTTTGATGCAGAATCAATATATATAAAAAGGGCTTCATAATGTTGGAAGAAATTCGGACTTTGGACAATTATTGGCGAAGATACAACCGTTTTAATGTGGAAACAGAAACTTAAAACATAAAAGTTCTCGATTTCATTTCAAAAATACGTATTTTCAACTTTTGATGCAGAATCAATATATATTAAAAGGGCTTCATAATGTTGGAAGAAATTTGGACTTTGGACAATTATTGGCGAAGATACAACCGTTTTAATGTGGAAACAGAAACTTAAAACGTCAATTTCTCGATTTTATTTCAAGAATACGTATTTTCAACTTTTGATGCAGAATCAATATATATAAAAGGGCTTCATAATGTTGGAAGAAATTCGGACTTTGGACAATTATTGGCGAAGATACAACCGTTTTAATGTGGAAACAGAAACTTAAAACGTCAATTTCTCGATTTTATTTCAAAAATACATATTTTCAACTTTTGATGCAGAATCAATATATATAAAAGGGCTTCATAATGTTGGAAGAAATTCGGACTTTGGACAATTATTGGCGAAGATACAACCGTTTTAATGTGGAAACAGAAACTTAAAACGTAAATTTCTCGATTTTCATTTCAAAGAATACATATTTTCAACTTTTGATGCAGAATCAATATATATAAAAGGGCTTCATAATGTTGGAAGAAATTCGGACTTTGGACAATTATTGGCGAAGATACAACCGTTTTAATGTGGAAACAGAAACTTAAAACGTTTCAATTTATTTCAAAAATACGTATTTTCAACTTTTGATGCAGAATCAATATATATAAAAAGGGCTTCATAATGTTGGAAGAAATTCGGACTTTGGACAATTATTGGCGAATATACAACCGGTTTGAATTTGGAAACAGAAACTTAAAACGTCAATTTTTCGATTTCATTTCAAAAATACATATTTTCAACTTTTGATGCAGAATCAATATATATTAAAAAGGGCTTCATAATGTTGAAAGCAATTCGGACTTTGGACAATTATTGGCGAAGATACAACCGATTTAATGTGGAAACAGAAACTTAAAACGTCAATTTCTCGATTTTATTTCAAGAATACATATTTTCAACTTTTGATGCAGAATCAATATATATAAATAAGGCTTCATAATGTTGGAAGAAATTCGGACTTTCGACAATTATTGGCGAAGATACAACCGTTTTAATTTGGAAACAGAAACTTAAAACGTCAATTTGTCGATTTCATTTCAAAAATACGTATTTTCAACTTTTGATGCAGAATCAATATATAAAAAAAGGGCTTCATAATGTTGGAAGAAATTCGGACTTTGGACAATTATTGGCGAAGATACAACCGTTTTAATGTGGAAACAGAAACTTAAAACGTAAATTTCTCGATTTTCATTTCAAAAATACGTATTTTCAACTTTTGATGCAGAATCAATATATATGAAAAGGGCTTCATAATGTTGGAAGAAATTCGGACTTTGGACAATTATTGGCGAAGATACAACCGTTTTAATGTGGAAACAGAAACTTAAAACGTCAATTTCTCGATTTCATTTCAAAAATACGTATTTTCAACTTTTGATGCAGAATCAATATATATAAATAGGGCTTCATAATGTTGGAAGAAATTCGGACTTTGGACAATTATTGGCGAAGATACAACCGTTTTAATGTGGAAACAGAAATTTAAAACATAAAATTTCTCGATTTCATTTCAAAAATACGTATTTTCAACTTTTGATGCAGAATCAATATATATAAAAAGGGCTTCATAATGTTGGAAGAAATTCGGACTTTGGACAATTATTGGCGAATATACAACCGATTTGAATTTGGAAACAGAAACTTAAAACGTCAATTTTTCGATTTCATTTCAAAAATACATATTTTCAACTTTTGATGCAGAATCAATATATATAAAAGGGCTTCATAATGTTGGAAGAAATTCGGACTTTGGACAATTATTGGCGAAGATACAACCGTTTTAATGTGGAAACAGAAATTTAAAACGTAATATTCTCGATTTCATTTCAAAAATACGTATTTTCAACTTTTGATGCAGAATCAATATATATAAAAAGGGCTTCATAATGTTGGAAGAAATTCGGACTTTGGACAATTATTGGCGAAGATACAACCGTTTTAATTTGGAAACAGAAACTTAAAACGTCAATTTCTCGATTTCATTTCAAAAATACATATTTTCAACTTTTGATGCAGAATCAATATATATAAAAAAAGGGCTTCATAATGTTGGAAAGAAATTCGGACTTTGGACAATTATTGGCGAAGATACAACCGATTTGAATTTTGAAACAGAAACTTAAAACGTCAATTTGTCGATTTTCATTTCAAAAATACGTATTTTCAACTTTTGATGCAGAATCAATATATATAAAAGGGCTTCATAATGTTGGAAGAAATTCGGACTTTGGACAATTATTGGCGAAGATACAACCGATTTAATGTGGAAACAGAAACTTAAAACGTAAATTTCTCGATTTTATTTCAAGAATACGTATTTTCAACTTTTGATGCAGAATCAATATATATAAAAAGGGCTTCATAATGTTGGAAGAAATTCGGACTTTGGACAATTATTGGCGAAGATACAACCGATTTGAATGTGGAAACAGAAACTTAAAACGTCAATTTCTCGATTTTATTTTAAAAATACGTATTTTCAACTTTTGATGCAGAATCAATATATATTAAAAGGGCTTCATAATGTTGGAAGAAATTCGGACTTTGGACAATTATTGGCGAAGATACAACCGATTTAATGTGGAAACAGAAACTTAAAACGTCAATTTCTCGATTTTATTTCAAAAGAATACGTATTTTCAACTTTTGATGCAGAATCAATATATATAAAAAGGGCTTCATAATGTTGGAAGAAATTCGGACTTTGGACAGTTATTGGCGAAGATACAACCGTTTTAATGTGGAAACAGAAATTTAAAACATAAAAGTTCTCGATTTCATTTCAAAAATACGTATTTTCAACTTTTGATGCAGAATCAATATATATAAAAGGGCTTCATAATGTTGGAAGAAATTCGGACTTTGGACAATTATTGGCGAAGATACAACCGATTTAATGTGGAAACAGAAACTTAAAACGTAAATTTCTCGATTTTATTTCAAAAATACGTATTTTCAACTTTTGATGCAGAATCAATATATATAAAAAGGGCTTCATAATGTTGGAAGAAATTCGGACTTTGGACAATTATTGGCGAAGATACAACCGATTTAATGTGGAAACAGAAACTTAAAACGTCAATTTCTCGATTTCATTTCAAAAATACGTATTTTCAACTTTTGATGCAGAATCAATATATATTAAAAGGGCTTCATAATGTTGGAAGCAATTCGGACTTTGGACAATTATTGGCGAAGATACAACCGATTTAATGTGGAAACAGAAACTTAAAACGTCAATTTATCGATTTTATTTCAAGAATACATATTTTCAACTTTTGATGCAGAATCAATATATATAAATAAGGCTTCATAATGTTGGAAGAAATTCGGACTTTGGACAATTATTGGCGAAGATACAACCGATTTGAATTTGGAAACAGAAACTTAAAACGTCAATTTGTCGATTTTATTTCAAAAATACGTATTTTCAACTTTTGATGCAGAATCATATATATAAAAAAGGGCTTCATAATGTTGGAAGAAATTCGGACTTTGGACAGTTATTGGCGAAGATACAACCGTTTTAATGTGGAAACAGAAGTTTAAAACATAAAAGTTCTCGTTTCATTTCAAAAATACGTATTTTCAACTTTTGATGCAGAATCAATATATATGAAAAGGGCTTCATAATGTTGGAAGAAATTCGGACTTTGGACAATTATTGGCGAAGATACAACCGTTTTAATTTGGAAACAGAAACTTAAAACGTCAATTTCTCGATTTCATTTCAAAAATACATATTTTCAACTTTTGATGCAGAATCAATATATATTAAAAGGGCTTCATAATGTTGAAAGCAATTCGGACTTTGGACAATTATTGGCGAAGATACAACCGATTTAATGTGGAAACAGAAACTTAAAACGTCAATTTATCGATTTTATTTCAAGAATGCATATTTTCAACTTTTGATGCAGAATCAATATATATAAATAAGGCTTCATAATGTTGGAAGAAATTCGGACTTTCGACAATTGTTGGCGAAGATACAACCATTTGAATTCTGAAACAGAAACTTAAAACGTCAATTTGTCGATTTCATTTCAAAAATACGTATTTTCAACTTTTGATGCAGAATCAATATATATAAATAAGGCTTCATAATGTTGGAAGAAATTCTGACTTTGGACAATTATTGGCGAAGATACAACCGATTTAATGTGGAAACAGAAACTTAAAACGTCAATTTCTCGAAATTACTTCAAGAAGACATATTTTCAACTTTTGATGCATAATCAATATATATAAAAAGGGCTTCATAATGTTGAAAGAAATTCTAACTTTTGACAATTATTGGCGAAGATACAACCGTTTGAATTTGGAAACAGAAACTTAAAACGTCAATTTCTCGATTTTATTTTAAGAATACATATTTTCATATTTTGATGCAGAATCTACATATATAAAAAGGGCTTCATAATGTTGAAAGAAATTCTAACTTTTGACAATTATTGGCGAAGATACAACCGATTTAATGTGGAAACAAAAACTTAAAACATAAATTTCTCGTTTCATTTCAAAAATACGTATTTTCAACTTTTGATGCAGAATCAATATATATAAAAAGGGCTTCATAATGTTGAAAGAAATTCTAACTTTTGACAATTATTGGCGAATATACAACCGTTTGAATTTAGAAACAGAAACTTAAAACGTCAATTTCTCGAAATTACTTCAAGAAGACATATTTTCAACTTTTGATGCAGAATCAATATATATGAAAAGGGCTTCATAATGTTGAAAGAAATTCTAACTTTTGACAATTATTGGCGAAGATACAACCGATTTAATGTGGAAACAGAAACTTAAAACGTCAATTTCTCGATTTTATTTCAAGAATACGTATTTTCAACTTTTGATGCAGAATCAATATATATAAAAGGGCTTCATAATGTTGAAAGAAATTCGGACTTTGGACAGTTATTGGCGACGATACAACCGTTTTAATGTGGAAACAGAAGTTTAAAACATAAAAGTTCTCGTTTCATTTCAAAAATACGTATTTTCAACTTTTGATGCAGAATCAATATATATAAAGAGGGCTTCATAATGTTGGAAGAAATTCGGACTTTGGACAATTATTGGCGAATATACAACCGTTTGAATTTGGAAACAGAAACTTAAAACGTCAATTTTTCGATTTCATTTCAAAAATACATATTTTCAACTTTTGATGCAGAATCAATATATATAAAAGGGCTTCATAATGTTGGAAGAAATTCGGACTTTGGACAGTTATTGGCGAAGATACAACCGTTTTAATGTGGAAACAGAAGTTTAAAAACATTAATCTCGTTTCATTTCAAAAAAATTCAAAGTATTTTCAACTTTTGATGCAGAATCAATATATATAAAAAGGGCTTCATAATGTTGGAAGAAATTCGGACTTTGGACAATTATTGGCGAATATACAACCGATTTAATGTGGAAACAGAAACTTAAAACGTCAATTTCTCGGTTTTATTTCAAGAATACGTATTTTCAACTTTTGATGCAGAATCAATATATATAAAAAGGGCTTCATAATGTTGGAAGAAATTCGGACTTTGGACAATTATTGGCGAAGATACAACCGTTTTAATGTGGAAACAAAACTTTAAAACGTAAAATTTCTCGATTTCATTAAAATCAAAAATACAGTATTTTCAACTTTTGATGCAGAATCAATATATATAAAAAGGGCTTCATAATGTTGGAAGAAATTCGGACTTTGGACAATTATTGGCGAAGATACAACCGTTTTAATGTGGAAACAGAAACTTAAAACGTCAATTTCTCGATTTCATTTCAAAAATACATATTTTCAACTTTTGATGCAGAATCAATATATAAAAAAGGCTTCATAATGTTGGAAGAAATTCGGACTTTGGACAGTTATTGGCGACGATACAACCGTTTTAATGTGGAAACAGAAGTTTAAAACATAAATGTTCTCGTTTCATTTCAAAAATACGTATTTTCAACTTTTGATGCAGAATCAATATATATGAAAAGGGCTTCATAATGTTGGAAGAAATTCGGACTTTGGACAATTATTGGCGAATATACAACCGATTTGAATTTGGAAACAGAAACTTAAAACGTCAATTTTTCGATTTCATTTCAAAAATACATATTTTCAACTTTTGATGCATAATCAATATATATAAAAAGGGCTTCATAATGTTGAAAGCAATTCGGACTTTGGACAATTATTGGCGAAGATACAACCGTTTTAATTTGGAAACAGAAACTTAAAACGTCAATTTCTCGATTTTATTTCAAGAATACATATTTTCAACTTTTGATGCAGAATCAATGTATATAAATAGGGCTTCATAATGTTGGAAGAAATTCGGACTTTCGACAATTATTGGCGAAGATACAACCATTTGAATTTTGAAACAGAAACTTAAAACGTCAATTTCTCGATTTCATTTCAAAAATACGTATTTTCAACTTTTGATGCAGAATCAATTTTATAATGTTGGAAGATACAACCGATTTAATGTGGAAACAGAAACTTAAAACGTCAATTTCTCGTTTTATTTCAAAATCGTATTTTCAACTTTTGATGCAGAATCAATTTCTTCATAATGTTGGAAGAAATTCGGACTTTGGACAATTATTGGCGAAGATACAACCGTTTTAATTTGGAAACAGAAACTTAAAACGTCAATTTTTCGATTTCATTTCAAAAATACATATTTTCAACTTTTGATGCAGAATCAATATATATTAAAAGGGCTTCATAATGTTGGAAAGAAATTCGGACTTTGGACAATTATTGGCGAAGATACAACCGATTTAATGTGGAAACAGAAACTTAAAACGTCAATTTCTCGATTTTATTTCAAGAATACATATTTTCAACTTTTGATGCAGAATCAATATATATAAAAAGGGCTTCATAATGTTGGAAGAAATTCGGACTTTGGACAGTTATTGGCGAAGATACAACCGTTTTAATGTGGAAACAGAAATTTAAAACATAAAAGTTCTCGATTTCATTTCAAAAATACGTATTTTCAACTTTTGATGCAGAATCAATATATATTAAGAGGGCTTCATAATGTTGGAAGAAATTCGGACTTTGGACAATTATTGGCGAAGATACAACCGATTTAATGTGGAAACAGAAACTTAAAACGTCAATTTCTCGATTTTATTTCAAGAATACGTATTTTCAACTTTTGATGCAGAATCAATATATATAAAAAGGGCTTCATAATGTTGAAAGAAATTCGGACTTTCGACAGTTATTGGCGACGATACAACCGTTTTAATGTGGAAACAGAAGTTTAAAACATAAAAGTTCTCGTTTCATTTCAAAAATACGTATTTTCAACTTTTGATGCAGAATCAATATATATTAAGAGGGCTTCATAATGTTGGAAGAAATTCGGACTTTGGACAATTATTGGCGAATATACAACCGTTTGAATTTGGAAACAGAAACTTAAAACGTCAATTTTTCGATTTCATTTCAAAAATACATATTTTCAACTTTTGATGCAGAATCAATATATAAAAAAGGGCTTCATAATGTTGGAAGAAATTCGGACTTTGGACAGTTATTGGCGAAGATACAACCGTTTTAATGTGGAAACAGAAGTTTAAAACATAAAAGTTCTCGATTTCATTTCAAAAATACGTATTTTCAACTTTTGATGCAGAATCAATATATATAAAAAGGGCTTCATAATGTTGGAAGAAATTCGGACTTTGGACAATTATTGGCGAATATACAACCGTTTGAATTTAGAAACAGAAACTTAAAACGTCAATTTTTCGATTTCATTTCAAAAATACATATTTTCAACTTTTGATGCATAATCAATATATATAAAAAGGGCTTCATAATGTTGAAAGCAATTCGGACTTTGGACAATTATTGGCGAAGATACAACCGATTTAATGTGGAAACAGAAACTTAAAACGTCAATTTCTCGATTTTATTTCAAGAATACGTATTTTCAACTTTTGATGCAGAATCAATATATATAAAAGGGCTTCATAATGTTGGAAGAAATTCGGACTTTGGACAGTTATTGGCGAAGATACAACCGTTTTAATGTGGAAACAGAAATTTAAAACATAAAATTTCTCGATTTCATTTCAAAAATACGTATTTTCAACTTTTGATGCAGAATCAATATATATTAAGAGGGCTTCATAATGTTGGAAGAAATTCGGACTTTGGACAGTTTTTGGCGAAAAAAAAACCTTTTTATTTTGAAACAGAAGTTTAAAACATAAAAGTTCTCGATTTCATTTCAAAAATACGTATTTTCAACTTTTGATGCAGAATCAATATATATTAAAAGGGCTTCATAATGTTGGAAGAAATTCGGACTTTGGACAATTATTGGCGAATATACAACCGTTTTAATTTGGAAACAGAAACTTAAAACGTCAATTTTTCGATTTCATTTCAAAAATACATATTTTCAACTTTTGATGCAGAATCAATATATATTAAGAGGGCTTCATAATGTTGAAAGCAATTCGGACTTTGGACAATTATTGGCGAAGATACAACCGATTTAATGTGGAAACAGAAACTTAAAACGTCAATTTCTCGATTTTATTTCAAGAATACATATTTTCAACTTTTGATGCAGAATCAATATATATAAAAAGGGCTTCATAATGTTGGAAGAAATTCGGACTTTCGACAGTTATTGGCGAAGATACAACCGTTTTAATGTGGAAACAGAAATTTAAAACATAAAAGTTCTCGATTTCATTTCAAAAATACGTATTTTCAACTTTTGATGCAGAATCAATATATATGAAAAGGGCTTCATAATGTTGAAAGAAATTCTAACTTTTGACAATTATTGGCGAATATACAACCGTTTTAATTTGGAAACAGAAACTTAAAACGTCAATTTCTCCGATTTTATTTCAAGAATACGTATTTTCAACTTTTGATGCAGAATCAATATATATAAAAGGGCTTCATAATGTTGAAAGAAATTCGGACTTTGGACAGTTATTGGCGAAGATACAACCGTTTTAATGTGGAAACAGAAGTTTAAAACATAAAAGTTCTCGATTTCATTTCAAAAATACGTATTTTCAACTTTTGATGCAGAATCAATATATATAAAAAGGGATTCATAATATTGAAAGAATTTTGAACTTTTGACAATTATTGGCGAATATACAACCGTTTGAATTTAGAAACAGAAACTTAAAACGTAAATTTTTCGAAATTACTTCAAGAAGACATATTTTCAACTTTTGATGCAGAATCAATATATATAAAAAGGGCTTCATAATGTTGAAAGAAATTCGGACTTTGGACAGTTATTGGCGAAGATACAACCGTTTTAATGTGGAAACAAAACAGAAACATAAAAGTTCTCGTTTCATTTCAAAAATACGTATTTTCAACTTTTGATGCAGAATCAATATATATAAAAAGGGCTTCATAATGTTGAAAGAAATTCGAACTTTTGACAATTATTGGCGAATATACAACCATTTGAATTTGGAAACAGAAACTTAAAACGTCAATTTTTCGATTTCATTTCAAAAATACATATTTTCAACTTTTGATGCATAATCAATATATATTAAGAGGGCTTCATAATGTTGAAAGCAATTCGGACTTTGGACAATTATTGGCGAAGATACAACCGATTTAATGTGGAAACAGAAACTTAAAACGTCAATTTATCGATTTTATTTCAAGAATACATATTTTCAACTTTTGATGCAGAATCAATATATATAAATAAGACTTCATAATGTTGGAAGAAATTCGGACTTTCGACAATTATTTGGCGAAGATACAACCGTTTTAATTTGGAAACAGAAACTTAAAACGTCAATTTCTCGATTTCATTTCAAAAATACATATTTTCAACTTTTGATGCAGAATCAATATATAAAAAAGGGCTTCATAATGTTGGAAGAAATTCGGACTTTGGACAATTATTGGCGAAGATACAACCGTTTTAATGTGGAAACAGAACTTTAAAACATAAAGTTCTCGATTTCATTTCAAAAATACATATTTTCAACTTTTGATGCAGAATCAATATATATGAAAAGGGCTTCATAATGTTGAAAGAAATTCTAACTTTTGACAATTATTGGCGAAGATACAACCGTTTTAATGTGGAAACAGAAACTTAAAACATAAAAGTTCTCGATTTCATTTCAAAAATACGTATTTTCAACTTTTGATGCAGAATCAATATATATGAAAAGGGCTTCATAATGTTGAAAGAAATTCTAACTTTTGACAATTATTGGCGAAGATACAACCATTTGAATTTGGAAACAGAAACTTAAAACGTCAATTTTTCGATTTCATTTCAAAAATACATATTTTATGACAGAATTTAAATAAAGTTTCGTTTCATTTCAAAATAGTATTTTCAACTTTTGATGCAGAATCAATATATATAAAAAGGGCTTCATAATGTTGGAAGAAATTCGGACTTTGGACAATTATTGGCGAAGATACAACCGTTTTAATGTGGAAACAGAAACTTAAAACGTAAATTTCTCGATTTCATTTCAAAAATACGTATTTTCAACTTTTGATGCAGAATCAATATATATAAAAGGGCTTCATAATGTTGAAAGAAATTCGGACTTTCGACAATTATTGGCGAAGATACAACCGTTTTAATGTGGAAACAGAAACTTAAAACGTAAAGTTCTCGATTTCATTTCAAAGAATACGTATTTTCAACTTTTGATGCAGAATCAATATATATTAAAAAGGGCTTCATAATGTTGGAAGAAATTCGGACTTTGGACAATTATTGGCGAAAAAAAAAAATTTTTTAATTGGGAAACAGAAGTTTAAAACATAAAAGTTCTCGTTTCATTTCAAAAATACGTATTTTCAACTTTTGATGCAGAATCAATATATATTAAAAGGGCTTCATAATGTTGGAAGAAATTCGGACTTTGGACAATTATTGGCGAATATACAACCGTTTGAATTTGGAAACAGAAACTTAAAACGTCAATTTTTCGATTTCATTTCAAAAATACATATTTTCAACTTTTGATGCATAATCAATATATATTAAGAGGGCTTCATAATGTTGAAAGCAATTCGGACTTTGGACAATTATTGGCGAAGATACAACCGATTTAATGTGGAAACAGAAACTTAAAACGTCAATTTCTCGATTTTATTTCAAGAATACATATTTTCAACTTTTGATGCAGAATCAATATATATAAAAAGGGCTTCATAATGTTGGAAGAAATTCGGACTTTGGACAGTTATTGGCGAAGATACAACCGATTTAA
This sequence comes from Drosophila murphyi, assembly GCA_018904325.1. Lineage (NCBI taxonomy): Eukaryota > Metazoa > Arthropoda > Insecta > Diptera > Drosophilidae > Drosophila > Drosophila murphyi. The sequence goes on from JAEIFX010000179.1 coordinate 52,757, forward strand.
TGTGGAAACAGAAATTTAAAACATAAAAGTTCTCGATTTCATTTCAAAAATACGTATTTTCAACTTTTGATGCAGAATCAATATATATGAAAAGGGCTTCATAATGTTGGAAGAAATTCTAACTTTTGACAATTATTGGCGAATATACAACCGTTTTAATTTGGAAACAGAAACTTAAAACGTCAATTTCTCCGATTTTATTTCAAGAATACGTATTTTCAACTTTTGATGCAGAATCAATATATATAAAAGGGCTTCATAATGTTGAAAGAAATTCGGACTTTGGACAGTTATTGGCGAAGATACAACCGTTTTAATGTGGAAACAGAAGTTTAAAACATAAAAGTTCTCGTTTCATTTCAAAAATACGTATTTTCAACTTTTGATGCAGAATCAATATATATTAAAAGGGCTTCATAATGTTGGAAGAAATTCGGACTTTGGACAATTATTGGCGAATATACAACCGTTTGAATTTAGAAACAGAAACTTAAAACGTCAATTTTTCGATTTCATTTCAAAAATACATATTTTCAACTTTTGATGCAGAATCAATATATAAAAAAGGGCTTCATAATGTTGGAAGAAATTCGGACTTTGGACAGTTATTGGCGAAGATACAACCGTTTTAATGTGGAAACATTTAAAAAACATAAAAGTTCTCGTTTCATTTCAAAAATACGTATTTTCAACTTTTGATGCAGAATCAATATATATAAAAAGGGCTTCATAATGTTGGAAGAAATTCGGACTTTGGACAATTATTGGCGAAGATACAACCATTTGAATTTGGAAACAGAAACTTAAAACGTCAATTTTTCGATTTCATTTCAAAAATACATATTTTCAACTTTTGATGCATAATCAATATATATTAAAAGGGCTTCATAATGTTGAAAGCAATTCGGACTTTGGACAATTATTGGCGAAGATACAACCGATTTAATGTGGAAACAGAAACTTAAAACGTCAATTTATCGATTTTATTTCAAGAATACGTATTTTCAACTTTTGATGCTTTTACTTTTGATGCAGAATCAATATATATAAAAGGGCTTCATAATGTTGGAAGAAATTCGGACTTTGGACAATTATTGGCGAAGATACAACCGTTTTAATTTGGAAACAGAAACTTAAAACGTCAATTTCTCGATTTTCATTTCAAAAATACATATTTTCAACTTTTGATGCAGAATCAATATATATAAAAAGGGCTTCATAATGTTGGAAGAAATTCGGACTTTGGACAATTATTGGCGAAGATACAACCGTTTTAATGTGGAAACAGAAACTTAAAACGTCAATTTCTCGTTTTCATTTCAAGAATACATATTTTCAACTTTTGATGCAGAATCAATATATATAAAAAGGGCTTCATAATGTTGAAAGAAATTCGGACTTTGGACAATTATTGGCGAAGATACAACCGTTTTAATGTGGAAACAGAAACTTAAAACGTCAATTTCTCGATTTCATTTCAAAAATACATATTTTCAACTTTTGATGCAGAATCAATATATATAAAAAGGGCTTCATAATGTTGGAAGAAATTCGGACTTTGGACAATTATTGGCGAAGATACAACCGTTTGAATTTGGAAACAGAAACTTAAAACGTCAATTTCTCGATTTTATTTCAAAAATACGTATTTTCAACTTTTGATGCAGAATCAATATATATAAAAAGGGCTTCATAATGTTGGAAGAAATTCGGACTTTGGACAATTATTGGCGAAGATACAACCGGTTTTAATGTGGAAACAGAAACTTAAAACATCAATTTCTCGATTTTCATTTCAAAAATACATATTTTCAACTTTTGATGCAGAATCAATATATATAAAAAGGGCTTCATAATGTTGAAAGAAATTCGGACTTTGGACAATTATTGGCGAAGATACAACCGTTTTAATGTGGAAACAGAAACTTAAAACGTCAATTTCTCGATTTTATTTCAAGAATACATATTTTCAACTTTTGATGCAGAATCAATATATATAAAAAGGGCTTCATAATGTTGAAAGAAATTCGGACTTTGGACAATTATTGGCGAAGATACAACCATTTTAATGTGGAAACAGAAACTTAAAACGTCAATTTCTCGTTTTATTTCAAAAATACGTATTTTCAACTTTTGATGCAGAATCAATATATATAAAAAGGGCTTCATAATGTTGGAAGAAATTCGGACTTTGGACAATTATTGGCGAAGATACAACCGTTTTAATTTGGAAACAGAAACTTAAAACGTACAATTTCTCGATTTTCATTTCAAAAATACGTATTTTCAACTTTTGATGCAGAATCAATATATATAAAAAGGGCTTCATAATGTTGGAAGAAATTCGGACTTTGGACAATTATTGGCGAAGATACAACCGGTTTTAATGTGGAAACAGAAACTTAAAACGTCAATTTCTCGATTTTATTTCAAAAATACATATTTTCAACTTTTGATGCAGAATCAATATATATAAAAAGGGCTTCATAATGTTGGAAGAAATTCGGACTTTGGACAATTATTGGCGAAGATACAACCGTTTGAATGTGGAAACAGAAACTTAAAACGTCAATTTCTCGTTTTCATTTCAAAAATACGTATTTTCAACTTTTGATGCAGAATCAATATATATAAAAAGGGCTTCATAATGTTGGAAGAAATTCGGACTTTGGACAATTATTGGCGAAGATACAACCGGTTTGAATTTGGAAACAGAAACTTAAAACGTCAATTTCTCGATTTTCATTTCAAAAATACATATTTTCAACTTTTGATGCAGAATCAATATATATAAAAAGGGCTTCATAATGTTGAAAGAAATTCGGACTTTGGACAATTATTGGCGAAGATACAACCGATTTTAATGTGGAAACAGAAACTTAAAACGTCAATTTCTCGATTTTATTTCAAAAATACATATTTTCAACTTTTGATGCAGAATCAATATATATAAAAAAGGGCTTCATAATGTTGGAAGAAATTCGGACTTTGGACAATTATTGGCGAAGATACAACCGATTTGAATTTGGAAACAGAAACTTAAAACGTCAATTTCTCGATTTTATTTCAAAAATACATATTTTCAACTTTTGATGCAGAATCAATATATATAAAAAGGGCTTCATAATGTTGGAAGAAATTCGGACTTTGGACAATTATTGGCGAAGATACAACCGTTTTAATGTGGAAACAGAAACTTAAAACGTCAATTTCTCGATTTTATTTCAAAAATACATATTTTCAACTTTTGATGCAGAATCAATATATATAAAAAGGGCTTCATAATGTTGGAAGAAATTCGGACTTTGGACAATTATTGGCGAAGATACAACCATTTGAATGTGGAAACAGAAACTTAAAACGTCAATTTGTCGATTTCATTTCAAAAATACGTATTTTCAACTTTTGATGCAGAATCAATATATATAAAAAGGGCTTCATAATGTTGGAAGAAATTCGGACTTTGGACAATTATTGGCGAAGATACAACCGGTTTTAATGTGGAAACAGAAACTTAAAACGTCAATTTCTCGTTTTCATTTCAAAAATACGTATTTTCAACTTTTGATGCAGAATCAATATATATAAAAAGGGCTTCATAATGTTGGAAGAAATTCGGACTTTGGACAATTATTGGCGAAGATACAACCGGTTTGAATGTGGAAACAGAAACTTAAAACGTCAATTTCTCGATTTTATTTCAAGAATACGTATTTTCAACTTTTGATGCAGAATCAATATATATAAAAAGGGCTTCATAATGTTGAAAGAAATTCGGACTTTGGACAATTATTGGCGAAGATACAACCGATTTGAATGTGGAAACAGAAACTTAAAACGTCAATTTCTCGATTTTATTTCAAAAATACATATTTTCAACTTTTGATGCAGAATCAATATATATAAAAAGGGCTTCATAATGTTGGAAGAAATTCGGACTTTGGACAATTATTGGCGAAGATACAACCGATTTGAATGTGGAAACAGAAACTTAAAACGTCAATTTCTCGATTTTCATTTCAAAAATACGTATTTTCAACTTTTGATGCAGAATCAATATATATAAAAAGGGCTTCATAATGTTGGAAGAAATTCGGACTTTGGACAATTATTGGCGAAGATACAACCGATTTGAATGTGGAAACAGAAACTTAAAACGTCAATTTCTCGATTTTATTTCAAAAATACATATTTTCAACTTTTGATGCAGAATCAATATATATAAAAAGGGCTTCATAATGTTGAAAGAAATTCGGACTTTGGACAATTATTGGCGAAGATACAACCGATTTAATGTGGAAACAGAAAACTTAAAACGTCAATTTCTCGAATTTATTTCAAGAATACATATTTTCAACTTTTGATGCAGAATCAATATATATAAAAAGGGCTTCATAATGTTGAAAGAAATTCTGACTTTGGACAATTATTGGCGAAGATACAACCATTTGAATTTGGAAACAGAAACTTAAAACGTCAATTTCTCGAATTTCATTTCAAAAATACATATTTTCAACTTTTGATGCAGAATCAATATATATAAAAAGGGCTTCATAATGTTGAAAGAAATTCGGACTTTGGACAATTATTGGCGAAGATACAACCGATTTGAATGTGGAAACAGAAACTTAAAACGTCAAATTTCTCGAATTTATTTCAAGAATACATATTTTCAACTTTTGATGCAGAATCAATATATATAAAAAGGGCTTCATAATGTTGGAAGAAATTCTGACTTTGGACAATTATTGGCGAAGATACAACCGGTTTGAATTTGGAAACAGAAACTTAAAACGTCAATTTCTCGAAATTTCATTTCAAGAATACATATTTTCAACTTTTGATGCAGAATCAATATATATAAAAAGGGCTTCATAATGTTGAAAGAAATTCGGACTTTGGACAATTATTGGCGAAGATACAACCGTTTGAATGTGGAAACAGAAACTTAAAACGTAAATTTCTCGTTTACTTCAAAAATACGTATTTTCAACTTTTGATGCAGAATCAATATTTATAAAAAGGGCTTCATAATGTTGGAAGAAATTCTGACTTTGGACAATTATTGGCGAATATACAACCGATTTGAATGTGGAAACAGAAAACTTAAAACGTCAATTTCTCGAAATTTACTTCAAGAATACGTATTTTCAACTTTTGATGCAGAATCAATATATATAAAAAGGGCTTCATAATGTTGGAAGAAATTCTGACTTTGGACAATTATTGGCGAAGATACAACCGATTTGAATTTGGAAACAGAAACTTAAAACGTCAATTTCTCAATTTTATTTCAAGAATACGTATTTTCAACTTTTGATGCAGAATCAATATATATAAAAAGGGCTTCATAATGTTGAAAGAAATTCGGACTTTTGACAATTATTGGCGAAGATACAACCGTTTTAATTTGGAGACATAAACTTAAAACGTCAATTTCTCAAATACACTTCAAGAATACATATTTTCAACTTTTGATGCAGAATCAATATTTATTAAAAGGGCTTCATAATGTTGAAAGAAATTCTAACTTTTGAGAATTATTGGCGAAGATACAACCGTTTGAATTTGGAAACAGAAACTTAAAACGTCAATTTCTCGAATTTCATTTCAAAAATACATATTTTCAACTTTTGATGCAGAATCAATATATATAAAAAGGGCTTCATAATGTTGAAAGAAATTCTAACTTTTGACAGTTATTGGCGAAGATACAACCGTTTGAATTTGGAAACAAGAAAACTTAAAACGTCAATTTCTCGAAGTACCTCAAAATTACACATTTTCAACTTTTGATGCAGAATCAATATATATAAAAAGGGCTTCATAATGTTGAAAGAAATTCTAACTTTTGACAATTATTGGCGAATATACAACCGTTTGAATTTAGAAACAGAAACTTAAAACGTCAATTTCTCGAAATTACTTCAAGAAGACATATTTTCAACTTTTGATGCAGAATCAATATATATAAAAAGGGCTTCATAATGTTGAAAGAAATTCTAACTTTTGACAAGTCTTGGTGAAGATACAACCATTTGAATTTGGGATAAGAAACTTAAAACGATCAATTTCTCGAAATTACTTCAAGAAGACATAGTTTCAACTTTTGATGCAGAATCAATATATATAAAAAGGGCTTCATAATGTTGAAAGAAATTCTAACTTTTGACAATTATTGGCGAAGATACAACCATTTGAATTTGGAAGGAGCAAAGCTTAAAATGTCAATTTCTCGAAAATTTGCCGCAAGAAATAACATATTTTCAACTTTTTTTGTGCAGTGTCAAGATTTATAAAGGGCTTCTTAATGTTGAAAGAAGTTCTAACTTTGGACTATTATTGGCGAAAGATACAACCATTTTGAATTTGGAAACAGCAAACTTAAAACGTCAATTTCTCTAAGTTTACCTCAAGAAATTACATATTTTCCAGTTTTGATGCAGTAATCCAAGCTATATATAGAAAGGGCTTCATAATGTTGAAAGAAATTCTAACTTTTGACAATTATTGGCGAAGATACAATACATTTGAATTTGACAAAACTTAAAACGTCAATTTCTCAATTTACCTCAAAATTACATAACGCTCTCTTTTTGATGCAGAATCAATATTTATAAAAAGGACTTCATAATGTTGAA